>JAQZBX010010768.1:0-43791 GCA_029593785.1 Cabassous unicinctus
TACTCACAATGAATTTTTTACTTCAGCCATATTTTCTTTGGGTTAATGTATGTCATATGGTGTTTTTATTTCTCTTTTTGTCTTTTTAGTTGTTTTTATACTCTCCTCCAACTCTCTCTCCCTTGTTTTTTCCTTTCAACTTGTAGAACTTCCTTTAGTATTTCTTGTAGTGCAGGTTTCTTATTGGCATACTCTCTTAATTTCTGTTTATCTGTGAATATTTTAAACTCTTCATCATTTTTGAATGCCAGTTTTGCTGGATAGAGAATTTGTGGCTGGAAGTTTATTTCTTTTAGTGCTTTGACTATGTCATACCACTGTCTTCTTGCCTCCATGGTTTCAGATGAGAAATCAGCACTTAATCTTATTGTGCTTCCCTTGTATGTGATGGTTCTCTTTTCTCTTGCTGCCTTGAGTATTTTCTCTTTGTCTTGAGCATTGGACATTTTGTCAAGTATATGTCTTAGAGTTGGCCTCCTGGGATTTATACCGTTTGGGGTGTGCTGTGCTTCCTGGACTTGTACATCCATCTCTCTCAATAGGGTTGGGAAGTTTTCAGCCATTATTTCCTTTAACACTCCTTCTTTTCCCTTTCCCTTCTCTTCTCCTTCTGGGATGCCTATAATGCGTATGTTTGTGCGTTTTATGTTGTCAGTTAAATCCCTGAGTCCCTGCTGGATTTTTTCTATCTTTTTATCTATCTGTTCTTCTCTCTGTTTGATTTCAGATGTATTGTCTTCCACATCACTAATTCTTTCTTCTGCCTGTTCAAATCTGCTGTTATGTGAATCCAGTGTCTTTTTGATTTCTTGCATTGTGCCATTGATCACCATCATATCTGTTATCTTTTTATGTATGTTTACAATTTCTTCAGTATGTTCTCCCAGTGTCTTCTTAATATCCTTAATCTCTTCCTTCACGTCATTAAGTTGGTCCATGATATTTGTTTGGAAAGCTTTGATTAGTTATTCGATATTCTGCATCTCTTCCTGGTTTTTAGTTTGTTCATTGGACTGGTCCATGTCTTCCTGTTTCTCAGTGTGGTTTGTAATTTTTTGTTGCCCTCTAGTCATCATTTTATCTTGATGGGTTTATTCAGTTGATTAGCTTCTCTCTCTGCTCTAGAGTTTTATTTAGCTGGTGGTTCTGTGTGTGTGTTAAGTTTTCTCTTTGACAGTTTTTCTTCTTATCTTATTTCCTTGCTTCTTTCTATGTTCCCTTGAAGGCAAAAGATTAGGGCCAGAGAAATTGAAAGATGTGAGAAAGGAAGAAGGATAATAGTAATATTAAAAAAAGTTAGAAGAGGGGCCGTATAAGACTTAGTAAAACCAATATTTAACTCATGTAGGCAGTGTAGAGTAATAGGAAAAAAAATGGAGTACCTACAATGGACTGGGAAACCAAATAGAGGAAAATATATGTAATGATTTAGAAGGCTAGAATGATGAGGAGAGAGAGAAAGTAAAGAAAGGGCTTAAAGGAAAAAGTTAATATTAATAAAAAAAATGAAGAAAACAGAATAGATAGAATAGAAATTGACACCCTTGAAGTTGTGGGCTAATGAAAAAACGTGGTAAGTAAGAACCACAACAGAAAGCAGAAGGCAGAAAGATGAAGGAAGTAAAAGAGATAGCATTGGGAGATAAAATCAATGTAGACAGAGAATGGGAAATCACTGAAGAAGCAGCACAGCAAAGAAGAGACAAGCTAACAGCACCTAATTTAAAATAAAAAATAAAAAAAAGAAAGAAAGAAGGGGGGAAGAAAGAGGAAAGAAAAGCAAGAGACAACAAATAAACAAAGAAAAACCAACCAACCACACAAGCAAGCAGTCAAACAAAGCTAAGGAAGAACAGTGTTCCTTCTTGGGCCCTTGTGGAACCTCTCAGCCTGCTTGTGTTCATCAGTCAATTGCCCTGCAAGGTTCTATCTGCAGATTTTAGCTATTAAAATAAATTTAAAGATAAAAATTCTTTTTTATTTTTTAAAGTGACTGTTTCCTTTTTTTTTTGGCAAAATAAGGGACCCAAAATATGTCCTCTTCTAGACCACCCCCTTCACTGAGGGGACCATAACTAGGCTCGTGGACACTAATCAAGCACTTCCCACTCCTGGCCTTCCCAGGGGAGCTGAAGCTCTGATGCTAGTCAATGCAGAACGATAAAATTGGCTGACTCCATCCCCTCTGGAGCCAAGCCTAAGTATCGCCGGGCTGTTGGGTAAATCAGGCTTCCTCAGTAGATTAGCCTCTCCCCTCAGCCTGGCGCTGCTTCAAGCCTGCTTATCTGCTCTCCAAAGCTATGGAGGGGTTCCAGGCAGCCAAATCCACAGAAAGGAAACCCCTCTCCACCTTCTGTCAGAACCCTCCCACTCTTGGAGAATGCTCCCTCTCACTGGGTTGCCGGTGGGGGTTGGGGCGTATCCCTGGGGAGCTAGGTAAATCAACCTTCCTCAGCAGATTCACCACACCCCTCAGCCTGTTCCTGCTTCAAGCCAGCTATTTTGTTCCCCAAAGCTGCAAGGGGTTCCAGGCAGCCAAATCCACAGAAAGGAAAGCCCTCTTGATCCTCTACCTGAATCCTCCCACTCTCGGAGAACGCTCCCTTTCATTGGGTTGCCGGCGGGAGTCGCGGCTCAAACCAGCCTTTTTCCCTGAGGGTGGGGCTCAGCCGTCTGTGTTTACCACCACAGGCAGGGAAAAAACTCACGAATCCTTCCTGAGTAATCTGCACCATCCAGCTCCCTCCAGAGCGATGTTTCTAAGGTTCTTGCTCCATGTGCCCCCAGCACAGACCCCTGGGCAGGACCCTGTCCCCAATCAGCCATCCTCAGAAAGCTAGTCAGCGAGTGCCCTCCTAAACCGACGCCATCTTCCCCCTCTCTCCACACTGTACATTTTAATATTTTAAAGTGTTAACTCTGGGAGGTAGTTCCTTGTACTGTCTGCTTCTTAAATTTGTATTCAGCTAGTGATATGACAAAAGATTTTTTGAGTGCCAGGAGCTAACAAAAACAAATAAACCAAAACCAAAACATCTCTCACAGTCTTTGCAAAGTTGCTCTGCATTAGCTGTTGCTCTCGTTCAGAGTTTAGCCCTCCTATCAAGACCAGCCTGAGACCAATATGAAGTACAGGGTCCTCTCTGTCTTTCCTGAGCCTGGGTTCTTGTCCTGGTATTGTGCTTGCTTACAGCTTTAGGAATTACTCTGTTTACAGGAATTTAAGTGTTCTCAAGTCTGGTTCTCTGTGAAATAGACTTCCTTCTCCTCTAGGTGATTTAAAGTAGGTAATCCTTTACCCCAGGTTACTTTGACTTAATTGTTTCTTACACTGCTTTAACTGTCTGCAAGCTACTTCTGCCTGTAGAGCAAGTCCTGGGAAAGGTTCGTTTCTGAATTCAGTAGGAAAAAAAAGTACTATTTAAGAGAATTTAAGTTAACTGAGTATTAAAGAGAAAAAATATTAAGAAATCATATTATAGATGTTCGTTAGATGAGGATATAGTATATATATAAAAAGACAAGTTAGGGCTTCCAGTCGACAAAGATGGCAGTGTAAGATGCTCTAGGGTGCTATACCCCACAGAATCTTTGAACAACTAGCAAAAACTGGCAGAATGGTCTTCCTCAAAACTTCAGAAAACAGTTAAAGGATTGTAGTAACTGGATGAGGGCCAAATCAAGAAAATGCAGCTTTGAAAACAATAGAAGAAGGGAAACGGATGTGGCTCAAGCAATTGGGCTCCCGTCTACCATATAGGAGGTCCAGGATTCGATTTCCAGGGCCTCCTGATGAAAGGCAAGCTGGCCCGTGTAGTGTGTTGGCCCACAGAATGCTGGCCCATGTAGGAGTGCTGGCCTGCACGGAGAGCTGGCACAGCAAGATGATGCAACAAAAAGAGACAATAAGAGACACAGCAGACCAGGGAGCTGAGGTGGCGCAAGAGATTGAGTGCCCCTCTCTCACTCTGGAAGGTCCCAGGATTGGTTCCCGGTGCCGCCTAAAGAGAAGACAAGCAGACACAGAAGAACACACAGAGAGCAGACAGTGAGCGCAAAACAAAGGGGGGAGGGTAGAAATAAATAAATCTTTAAAAATAAAAACAAAAACAGTAGAAGAAGCTCATGGCGCCCTTCCTAGCTCCTCCACAAACTCCTCCCACTGCAGTGTAGAGCCTCTCTGTGCTTGTGTTGTGGGTCCCTGGTCCTGTTCCAGAAATATCAGCGTAACCCCTAGGTGCCTACTGGGGTGCCAGTATATTGGGTGGCAGCCTGAAAGACTGAACTAGAAAACTCCTTCTTCAAGTTTTTCTTGTAGTTTTTGCAACTAATTTATATAACACTGTCAATTACAATTAAAATCTGCATATTTGTTATTTGAAAATGTGTAAAATCATTATTATTGACTTATATTATGAAAAGTTTCAATTACAACATAAATCTTATACCTGTCTAGGTCACAATTAAGCTTTTTCTCTCCTTGGATCTTCAAATTTAATTTGTTCATACACAGTGTGATATAGGTGAAAAAATGTAAATCACATTGCCACATTTTGTCTTTGTTGAATATCAGCAAGTACTCCTTTTGTTTCAAGAAAATCTTGAATTAGAGTTAACAGTATGGTAGTGTTTGTAAAACTCTTCCATGACTCAAGCAACAAGCATTGGCAAAGAATACACAATCATTACATTAATTGTCTTCTACTTCTGTCAACAGTTCCATAAACTGGAACTGTTCATAGCATTTGCACATATAGTAACCAATTTTAATAACTGCATCCATGATACAGTCTGCTTCAGAAAACTGAGCAAAATATTTTCAATATGTATCACAGTGTATCCAGCCAGTAGAACAAAGTAATAAGGGAAAACATTCCAATAAACCCAGATTTTTGATCTAACGTATTTGACCCATTATCTTTTTTGATTGAAAACTAACCTTTTTCAGATCTAGCAGAAAGTGACAGATGTAGATTTTAAAATGTCTATAATATGAGATACATTTATTTTAAGGTTGTAAATTTGGAAGTCATTTGAGATAAAACATTCCCCAAATATTAAGTGGCATTATCTTTTATATTGTAAAACTCATCCAAGGCTAAAATAAAAGCACTTGTAATTTTTCAAATTTTGAATCAATTGATCTTTGATATTATTAGAAGCTCTTTTATTTATTGACAATTGCTTGTTGACTCACTTGAGGATCTTTTACTTTTTTAAAAAAAATATCCTTTTTAATCTTTTCCTCATAATTTTGAAAAATTCCCTTATCTTAAATAATTTACTTTTTCATCTCCCCATCTAAAAATAGTTTTCCATCTAGTGTAAGAATCTAAGCAACACTAAAGTTAGGGGCTCAAATCCTGTAACATTTTTTTGTCATAAATTTTTTTAAACTTTATTTTGTATATTTAATAATTGAAAATATAAACAATAATTAAAAAATAAAAATAAAATACAGTTGAATAAAAACATACATTTTTTCAGTTAAATGTACTGGATACATATAAATTTTTTTTGAGTCATGCAATATGTTACAGAATATATTTGGTTCATAGTAACACAATTATACAGTATTTGTCTTTTTGTGTCTGGTTTGCTTAGCTCAAGATAACATCCTCCAGGTTCATCCATGTTGTCATATGCTTTATGACTTCTTACAGCTGCATAATATTCCATCGTGTGACTAGACCACAGTTTGTTTATCCACTCATCAGTTGATGGACATCTGGGTTGTTTCCAACTTTTGGTGATCTTGAATAACACCGCTGTGAACATCAGTGTGCAGATGTCTATTCATGTTACTGCTCTCAGTTCTTCTGGGTATATACCCAGTAGTGGTATTGCCAGGTCACGTGGCAAGCCTATATTCAACTTCTTTAGGAACTGCCAAACAGTCCTCCACAGTGGCTGTGCCATTCCGCATTCCCACCAACAGTGAAGAAGTGTTCCTATCTCTCCATATCCTCTCCAATACTCTCCAATACTCTGTCTTTTTAATAGTGGCCATTCTGATAGGTGTGAAATGATATCTCATTGTTGTTTTGATTTGCATTTCCCTAATCATTAGTGATGTTGAACATTTTTTCGTGTGTTTTTTTGCCTCATTAAGATGAGGCCAGAATAAATCGGGGTGGGCCTTAATCTGATATGACTGGAATCCTCATGAGCAAAGGAAATTTGGATAGTAGTAGGAATGAAGAAGAGACAGAAGGACACAGATTGTCATGTGAGAGAGGCAGCAATTGAGTTCTGGATTGCTGGTAAGCCATCTCCAGAAGTCAGCAGACTTCAGAGAAAGCATGGCCAGCTGATACCTTAATTTGGAACTTCTACCCTCCAAAACCATGAGACTATAAATTCCTGTTTTTTAAGCCAGCTAACCCACTTGTGGCATTTGTTACAGTAAAAGCCCTGGCAAACTAAAACAAGAGGTAACTTTTTATATTAATATGCACTTACTGAAAATGTCTCTTGATATTGTCTACTTTATTATCTGTTTTTTTACACAGTGTTTTCATTTTTTCTGCTACAGCAAATTGCAACTGCCATTCTTTGTAAAATTTGCTACATGTCTTCTTTGATATGTCTTTATTCTTTATCTCACTCAATTCTGCCTCAGTAATATTTTGGAAGGTAAAATTTTTTCCATTCTTAATTTTAAACTAGAAAAAGTATTTATCTTATAATTAAAACATGTATTTCAATTTAACAATTTATATAGGTATCACTGTAACTCATGCTGTCTGAGTAAAATATTCAAATAAACATGTTACAGTGTTACATTGTTGCATGGAAAAATCATTTGAACTGAATCATTCCATTGACAGGAGATTGATGATATGTTTATGTGTAGTAAACACACCTACCGTGCATATTGTAATACAGCAACATATTACACGATGTAATGATAAATGTGAAAGATAGTTGTCCCAAACAATGAAGTTGGAATTAATGAAAAAGTATGTTACACTGCTAAGTGAAATTTATATTAGTTAAAAATTAAAAAAAAAAAAAAAATCAGTTCCTCAGTTGCACTAGCCATGTTAGCACAACTCTAGAGTCTAGAGAAACTTATTCACTTTAGTGATGAGAAAAATAAAGTTCAGAAAGATGAAGCAACTAAACCCACTTGAACAATATTAGCTAAGAACAGAGAAAGGCCATAAGTAAGTCTAGATTTCAATATATGAAAATGCTACTTTAACAAATGTAATTTCATACCCTAGGTTGAAATACATGTCACACTAAAGTGATATTTTAATAAGAAATAAAAGCAGTTTTTTTTTATTTAATTTGCAATGATTCATTTCTGTAAACTAAGCTATCACTTGAGAGTTACTTTTCAATTAGCTATAATGGCCTGGATTTGCTCTTAGACCGCATTTCCCAAGTGAACGTTAGCATTTGGGGTTTTTGTTTTGAATATTTAGTTTTGTTTTATCCAAACTACATGCAGAAATTTATGCAAACATAAAATGGAAACATAAGCAGTAATAATAACAGAGTTTCAATGCTATATCATTCTTCATTGAATGCTTAAGTTTCATGTTGGAACCAAGCGCATTAAGCCCAAATTTATATTAATAGAAAAAGAAGACCGTACCCTCTTAACTTTTATGTGGAAAGGAAACAAAGAATTAAACCTTTTCACTAATGTAATTCCTTTAGGTATTTGTCATAAAACTGATAATGAATTTATTCTCCTTCCATTACTCATACTTTGATTATAGAAAAGCTATCCAGGATGTAAAAAGTTACTTTTGCTCTGTGTGGAAATGTTAGGAATTGATACTGAAAACTTGGAGAATATCTTAGAGAAATGTTGATTGACAGCATAAGCAGTCAATTAATTGGGAGGGAGTAACATTTATAACATTTATAACATTTTAGTTAAAGGTTTCAAAAGCATTCACTTAAAATTTTGACTCTCCTGAATAAAAAGCACAAGCCATTCTTTTGTGCATAATCTTTAAAAAAAAAAAAATCACTTTCCCCTACTTATCATTTTATAAAGGCTGATTTCAGATAGAAATGTTTTTGGATTCTGCTAAAAATGACCTAATTTTTGCTAGTTGCTATGCTTTCAAAATTTTGTTTGCTTAGAATGGCAGTGTTATTTTCATTATTCTACAGTAGTTATAATAAATGGTTTTATATAGAAATGCATAGTCAAAAGAATATCTTGGCACCAGCTCCTAAGTTGTTTTTGTTAAAATTGACCTTATCCCAGGAAAAAAATGGAATGCCAGTGCACAAGTTAAAGTTTATTACATGTGATTCCTTATATTATTTGCTTATTTACTTACTAAAACACATATGTACACAATATCAAAATTTTAAAAAGCCTTAAACATCTTTCTTCAAGGCAGTTGTCAGTTTTCTAAATGATATAGCCACTGTTTTATGCATTTGTCTTCTAGCACTTCAGAATGATAAGATTCATCTAAATTTGATTTATTTTAATTAAATTATATTTAAAATGTACAGCTTTATTTTTAGTTTTTTAATTCAAATATCCCTACAGTACCTTTCCCCTACTTTTCACTTAATTCTCTTCTCCCAAATTCCCCATTAATTTTGGTTGGGAAGTATCACTTTAAAGCTTTAGGTTTAATACTATTTGAATAGAATTGGTGCTTTTTATTTCATTTTCCATGTATTATGTACCACTTGAAAAGAATTTAACACATATTACCAGCTTATTTCGTTTTAGAAGGAGGAATTGAAGAACTTTTGAATGCAAATGTGAAAAGAAGATAGTGCTCATTGCCTGCGTGGCTTTTTAAGTAGACTCTTAAAAATATTACATTGTGGATACCAAGTCCTCTTTGAACTTCTCCTTACAGTAGCTGCCCACAGAGTCCTGTGATCATCTTGGCAGCTGCCAGGCCTTTTAGAGATTTCATTACTGTGGTTTCCTTAGGCTCTTTACACACACATTGATTAATATTTTCCTTGCAGTTATCGCTGTGATGATTTTGTGGTTAATGACACCAAGCTGGGACTGGTACAGAAAGTCAGAGAACACTTACAGAACTTGGAAAAGTAAGTAATAGACCTTGGGAAAGAGAAGGCATGGGATGGGGTAGAGAGGTCTGTTAAAATTTTTGAATGGAATTTTTGTTTATGAGCTCCATACCTGTATCATGCTTTTAATATGATTGAAATGTTGATAAAATAAACTTTGGGTTTGATAACTGAAACTGTGTCCATAGTTAATGGTCATACCTCTCTGCATTTATTTCATTTAATATTTGTCAAAAACCATATGCAAGGGTCCAAGAACTTCTTTTTTAGTTATTACCCACCAACTTAGAAGCTATTCAGTTTATTTGCAAGGGGAATTTGGGGTGAGGAGCACAAGAAAAGGGCAGATAATGATATAAGATCATTATAGAGTTACTTTTGATATTAGAAAATCCCTTTCAAATGTATCAAGAGGTCTGCTTAGAAACAACAATTTCATATTATTGTCTACTTTGTATCTATATGATACTGCAGGATCCTAGTTTCTTCTCTTCAGTATATTCCTTGAAGTTACAAGGAGCTGTGAAATGCTTTGTCATCATCAAGAAATTATTTTTGTGAATAGTAGAAGTCACCCCAAATCATCAGATGCCATCTAATTTATTTTGGCAATTGATGTATAAAATGTATTGAGAACATGCCAAAACCAGGGGTCCCTTCACAAACTGAAATGTAAAGCTAATAGAATATTTTAAAATTGTGTATGAAGAGGAAAAACATAAAGCTAACTTGTTCACATGAAACACTGTATAGTTTTGGTTAACCAAAGTCTTTATGCATGTCTCATTCACTAAAGAGCTAATATGGGAAGAAGAATTGATTTCTTTAAAATCTAAAATAATGAAACCACTTTGGGTTTAGGTACTTTTTGGCTTGTCTTTGGCTTTTTTCTTCTTCAAAGTGCTTGTTCTCTTTTAATTTGAATTGAGCAGCATGAGCTCTATATAGGATTTGAGACACAGGTACCATATACAGATCCAAAATAGTCTAAGGTTGTTCACGATTTACTGTGAAGTAGGAAATTCCTGCAGTAGTTTATATAATAACACTCTTTGGTGGGGTGATTGCACTGTATAAATAACTAACTTGTTTCTTTTTTATAGATATGGGTAGTTACCATCATAATATTTTGTCTGCCATTTAGTTTTCTCTAAGAAAAGATCACCATCTCAATTCCAAATAAGTAAATCAGAACTAAGTCATAGGGAAAAGAAATCATTCAAAAGCCCGTAAGAGTTTATGCAGTTATCAAATCTTTTATTTTTATTAACCACTTCATCAGGTAAAAGATGTCACAGACTGCCTTTTCTACACTCCTACTTGGCCCCATTGAAAAATCCTACCTTGTAATCCTTTCCTTTGTTGGAAAATATTAACTAAGTTTATTTTTTTATGTTTTTTCTTATATATACATATATATATATACACACACACACACACACATATATATATACTTTAAACTACAGTGCAAGCTACAGTTTAAAAAGTGCAGTTACATTTGTTTTTTACTAGCAGAGGTGTGGTGCCTGTGTACATGTTGAAGACTTAACTCACCTTGTTATTCTTAATTTTAGACTTTTTTGTGTATCATCTGGAATAGCACTATCCAAAAGAACTTTCCGCAGTGATGAAAATGTTCTTTAATCTGTGCTAATATATGGTAGCCACGAGACACATGTGGCTATCGAGCACTTGAAAAGTGGCTAGTATGACCAAGGAACTGAATTTTTTATTTTGTTTAAGTTTAATTAATTAAAAGTTGGTAAGCAGCCATATGTAGTGAGTACCTCACCTATTAGACTGTGTGGCTCTAGAGGATTCTACCATTTTGAGAAACACTGATGGTAAAATTTATTAACTTCTGGGGGAGTAGATGTAGCTCAGTGGTTGAGTGCCTGCTTCTCACTAGATCTGATGCTCCAAGACATTATATATGTCTCGTGAAAATTCTGGGAAGAAAAATAATTACTTATTTACTTTGGATAGCTTGGCACTTTTAAAAGATGAGAAAGAATTGGCAGACTTAAAAGTCTGTGTTGTTTAACCATAATTTTTATTTCCTGAAGATTAGTTCTCCTGATTTATAATGATTTTTAAGTGATTTTTTTAAACATACAAAGTACTTTTTGATAAAATTTAAATGAAGTGTCTCTTTGATCAAGAAAAATGTTGAATGGTTTTAACTCAGAATTTCTGTGCTGATTAGGATTTACTTTAGAATACTCATTACAGCATAGCTGAATCAAATAAATTCTTATAATTAGATACTATATACCTATAATTTATTTATCATTCCTCAAGTCCAGATCATATCATAATCTGTTAAGACAAATGAGCAAAACATGATAACTTTATCAAAATTAAGAAAGAAGTTACATATTGTTAGAGACTTAATATTAAATCTTGGAATAAATGTGTCAGACCAGGATTCCCCTTTTGTTGTGAGGAATGGGTCTTCTCATTTTTGAAGCCTCACAGTTGATAAGCAGATAAGTGGTGGTGGAGAGGGAGTCTCACATACTACATATACTGGGCCAGATTTGCTGGGAAGCAAGCACCTGGTGGTGGCAGATTCCAGCCCTACTCCTACCACTGCTGGAGAGTAATGGACTATACAGAAAGCAGTGGGGATTTCCAAGAGACGTGGAACTCCTCAGTTATTTCAAATGCTTGTGGGCCATAGTGGGCCACAGGGAGCTCACTTCATGGCCTAACTAAAGCAGCCAGGCAAGGATCCATACCCTGGATGCTTAGGGCAGCTCAAATTTATTCTTTAACCTGCTGTGTAACATGTGTTACGTTAATGTCTTTTTGACCATCTGTTTGTTTGTGTTTTAATAGCTCAGCTTTCACAGCTGACAGGCATAAGAAAAGAAAACTTTTGGAAAACTCATCACTAAACAGCAAGTTAGTAAAAGTAAATGTAAGTAAAATTTTTCAAATATAAAAGTTAGGTGAGATCTAGTCATTGTGTTATTACAACTCTAACATTTACCGTTGCGTCTTAGAAACTTTTATAATTGGGTGCCTTGGATTTGGAGTAGTTTACAAAATGTTTTCCACTTATACTAATGATTTATAATGTGACTAACTACCCGAGTGAGTGAGTGCATCTATCAGTGCTTCCTTCTATCAGAATTATTACTATGCTCTTCTGCCTTAGAAAGCAGTTCACCCTTAACGCCTACTCATGTACCTCTTTACTGTTTCTGAAGGATTCCACAGATCCTTATGTCCTTCTTTTAAAGGCCCCTTAGGCAAATTATATGGGTCTGAAATTTATTTCTTAGGACTTTATTAATACAAATTTCACCATAAAAGAATATGCTTCCTCATTCTGGTAACATCTGTTATAATTGTGTATGAGTTATCAATGAATTAAAAAACAATTAAAGATTACTAAATATTTTCACATAGATCGGTACTTTTGCATTTATCTGTTTTCTGTCATGCTAGTTATGTTTGAACATGTACTTAATTAAAAGTACTATGATTTTGTGGAAGAAAGTGCTTAAGTGTTCTCATGGCCATCTGAATTGTGGGCAGTGATGTTTAATTGGATTGGTAGATTAATCTCCTAAGTGTAGTGTTCAGTTGTCATAGTGTATTGTAGAGTTAATCACAAAACCAAACCTTAGTCTTTAAAAGAAGTTTGAGTATTTTTTCAAGATGCATATCCCATTGCTAGGAAAACATGGAGTGATGATTTATGCGGGGCTTAGAGTTAAAAGGTTGGGGACAAAAACACGTGGGGGCATATATATTTATATTTTTTCCATTTCTAATAGTCTTAACAGAGTTTTATAAAGGCATTAAGTCTTACATTTTATTTCTTTTAAGGATTTTCCTTTGGTTTTTTTTGCATTGGTTGTGTACATCTCGGAACTTATTAATCCTTATTTGCTCATAAACCTCCATAAGATTACTCCCATTTAGAAGAATTCCAGGATCAGAAACAGCCTTCTAAAAATATCCAGACACTTACACAGAGAGGAGAAAAGTATTTGTTTGAAATATTCCTTGGACAGTAAAGACCAATTCTAAATTGGCTTAATGCTAGACTTTCAAATATAGGCTGTTGCTTTGCTTTGATTTTTGAAACAGTTGGCCTTTTCTTGGCATTACTGATAGCCTCTTCTGTACCTTTTTATAGGGAAGTACCACTGCCATTTGTGCCACAGGTCTTCGGAATTTGGGGAATACATGTTTCATGAATGCCATCCTTCAGTCGCTCAGGTAACATTACAGTTAAAGCTTAAATATCTGACAGTAGTTTCTGGTTAAGAGAAAGTTTCTGGGTTCAGATCCTGTCTCTGCAACTTACTCTAGTCATATGACCTGGAACAAGTTACTTTTTACTTCTAGTGCCTTAGTTTCCTCATTAGTCAAAATGGGGATAATAGTTCTACTTCATAGAGTAGTTGGCAGGATTGAATAATATAGTTTACTTAAAGTGCTTAGAACAGTGCTTAGCAGTAAATATTAGCTGTTATCGTTATTTCTTTTTATTTCTTGAATAGGCTAGAGCAGGGTTGACACATTTTTTCTGTAAAAGGCCAGATAGGGAATATTTGAATCTTTGTGGACCACATACTATCTCTAACACATATCCTTCTCTTTTTTTAAAAAAAAACAAACAACTTTTAAAAAATATAAAAACCGTTCTTTAGCTCACTGGCCAAACAAAAACAGCAGGCTGTACAAAAACAGACCAAAGGCCAGCTTTGGCACATGGGCTGTAATTTGCCAATCCCTGTGCTGCAGGGAACCTTGTACAGAGAGCATTTTTCAATCATTAGTTGAATCTTAAGAATGGTCATAAGATCTGATGTTTTACAAGATCTTCAGAATATAAGAAAAGTAGTGAAAATAAAAGAGCCAATAAGGCTGACCTAATAAGTTAAGTAGAAAAAATTATTTTGGAAGTTATATACTTCTAGATTTTAATGAGGCATCAAAGGCCAGAATAAATTGGCATCCCAAGGTCACATGCTAATTAGGAGCAGATGCCATATTTGATCTTTCTTTGGTGATACTGCCTCTCAGCTTATGCATTCTTGCTCAGAGAAGAAATTCTAGTTATTACTGAATTGTCATTGTTAGCATAGTATATCTAAATAATATGGTTGATTTCATGGTTTGATTTTATTTGAGGAAATTATTGAATACCTGGAAACAAGTACCCTGACGGGAGAGGAATGGTGACAGATTATAGATGGTGAAAATTAAGGATTTCTCTGAACAGAGATTTTGTTTTAAGCTCTGTGCTCATTTTCACAAAGTACATTCTGTTTGCCTTGGAGTTAATGAAGAAACTCAATATCAGTGATTGCACTGAGTACAATTTAAATGAGACAACTGAAAGGTCATTTTTTTCAAAACTGATAAGTAGATTTCATAGCACTTTCTTTACAGCCCTATTAAATTGCTTTTTATATATTTTTCTTCCTTTCCTTTAAAATAGTAACATTGAACAGTTTTGCTGTTATTTCAAAGAACTACCTGCTGTGGAGTTAAGGAATGGGAAAACAGCGGGAAGGCGAACGTACCATACCAGGAGCCAAGGGGATAACAATGTGTGAGTTATAAGGATACATTTTTTCTGGCTTTGAACTAGAAAACACATACCTCTTACTGGTGATTTTCATTGTGTTTTATGAGTTAAAACACCCAAATAAAATTTAAAAAAACTCTTCTTCTAAAAATTGTGTTTAAATATCTAGCTGGTAATCTTAATTGTTGGAATTCTTACTTTTTTTTTTCTTTTTTAACCATAGCAGGCAGGATAAATTTAGCACTCTTCTTACTGAGTTCTTGCAAATTTGGCTGTTCTAAAATGGATGACATCTATATATGAAATTTAGTTCTAGGTAGACCAGCATGAATATCGTTGGTCCATGTGAGTTGATTTGTCTATTTTTTAGATAAACCTGTCTTAGATAATAAAAATAATTTGTAGTCAGAAATTTAATTACACGATAATGCAGTCCATCTTTAGTTGGTGTAGAAAGGAAAAAATTATGGGCAAATGAATATTAAGGACCAACCCTGTATTCAGATTCAGAGTAGCCAGGCCCTATACCAGATTCAGAAGTTCTGCCATATTATCATGATTCTAAGAGGCACATTTTTTTCATGTCTTAACATTACTGAGATAGGGCTATGACTTATACCTGTATATATTTAATGTAATGTTTTCCCTGGCTATCCATCCCCACTCCCACACACTCCCATTCCTGCACGTTCTGAAAAGCTGTTTTATAATCTGACACTGTCCTGCCCAGGTGGCTGAGAGAGAATAGGATAGATCGTGTTGGAGTAGCAGGCAATTGGGTTAGAACCAGAGTATATGGGATAACTCTAAAGCCAGGCAGTGGAGTAGGGATGGAATGACACCACCAGAAGTGGTATTTTAAGAGCATTTCCTTTGGTGGCAGCATATAGGAGGAGATGGTAAGTGCCTGCACTCAAGGAGGCTTCATCCTTTCCAGTCATCAGGCTGAAGGGGATATTAGTAAAATGAGGAAAAAATACATGTGCACAAAAGTTAAGGGAAGAATTAGTAGTACTCAATGTGTCAGTGGTGTTTAGGGTTTAATTAAAAACAGCAGAAACTGCCTCTGGCCTATTTAGACAGAAAAGGACTTTATTGAAGGGCTAACCATTACTGGGTGGGTGGAAAACCAGGTCTGGAGTCCAGGCAACTAGCACCACCATTACAGTCTCCCCACGGAACTGTCTGTAAGGACACTGCTGTCATCACTGCGCAGCACAGCGCCACCATTCACATTACCAGGACTACTGGAGTTGGGTGCTGGGTGGATGCTGTTGTTAGCACTGCTTCTGTGGGGCTCCACCATCTTGATTGGGGAGGGCCCTGTTTTAACTTTTTCAAATGTACATTTTACTTGGCTTGTGATTTGTCCACTGCTTTATTGATTGTTTTTTGTTTATTTGTACATTTCTGTTTTAAATTCAGAGTGTACAAGTATGGTAGTACTTAACACACTCAAAGTTCACCATATGGTTAAACAGCTAGTTTTGTCAGCAATTAGTGCTGTTATGTGGATTTTTGAGATGCTTTTACTTAACTATTAGGCTTAGTTCAAAAAAGACCAAATCCTTTTTATGTTTTCATTTTAAAGTTATCAATTATACATTTTTGACAACTGGACATTCTGGGTTGAAGTTGTAGCCTCTCTCTAATGCCAAGGGTATCATCTTTCCCTTCCTCCTTTCCAGGTCTTTGGTGGAAGAGTTTAGAAAGACACTCTGTGCTTTATGGCAAGGTAACCAGACTGCATTTAGCCCAGAGTCCTTATTTTATGTTGTTTGGAAGATTATGCCAAATTTTAGGTAAGTATTATTTAATGAAGGGTATTTAATATTAATCTTTTCACTGTTCCTGAAACAATAACCAATGACATGATAATCTTTTAAATAATTAAGACTGGTTTATTATTATTTTTTTTAGAAGAGCAGAAGTTGAATGTATCTGGTTAAACAAATGTGCTTGTTTAAATAATAGACCTTAGGAACGTCTTTTAACAGAGGATATGGTATTTTGTTGTTGTAAAAACACTTATAAATAAATAACTTGTGTGCTCTAGGAAACCATACCAGACAAAATTTCCTTGATTCTTTCAAAAATCTTATAACAAATAATTACCATCATATACTGTCATTAACCCTACTGAAAAAAATCTAAATGTAATGTGTAGAAATCCGTGGTATTATATTCAGTTTCTGGTCTGGTTCTGAATCTCTTTGAGGACTGTCGTCAAGTCCATCAGGATTCCCTTTAAGAAGGTAGCTGAGCCTCAGCCTAATGTGGCCATCTATCATGCTTTCTCTCTAGCCTTGCTTGAGTAGGGAAGGGGGCCCCGTGCTGTCAGAGGAGTCCTACCTTTTCTCCTGGGTTAGTGTCCCAGTAGGGATTTGGGCAGTAGCAGATGTTTGCCTTGCTGCCTTCTCCAGATTTTATTCTTCTTAAGTGAGTCATAGTTCTTACCAGTCATGATTTTTAGTTCATAAAGTACAAACTTTTCTTTTAAAATCAGCATGTTCAGTAAAACTTAACAATATATATTGCCTTATTGCCTAATAGTGGTTTAGATATATTGTAAGTAGAACCCATATAAAAGGTAAAAACTTCATAGGACTGTAATTTGTTGGGTTGCTGAAAAGTGTAGCTCTGAGGGTCTGACATGAGTGACTATTGTTACTCTTGGTCTTTGTTTTGAAGGAAATTTCTTTTTTCTATCATATCATTTAAATCTCCTATCAGGAGAAACTAATTTTGTGTGAGGCTTAGAGTTTCTTGAACTCTAAGAAGGTAGAAATGATTATTAAGTTAGCCACTAATCAGGTTTGGTGATACAAAATTCTAATTTATAAAATTTATAATATAATCACCTAATTATATTCTATATAAAATTTCTAATATAATCACCTAATTAGAATCTTGATAGGGATTTAATCTTAATGTATTATTATTATATAATCATAGTTTCCATTTATTGTATGCCTACATGTACCAAGCACTCTAGGTATTTTATATCTTATCTTCATTAAACAAACAAAATTCCTTCCAAGGTAGTAGGAAGTGTTACCCCATTTTAAAGAAGACAGAACTGAAACTTAGAGGGGAAAAGCAACTGGTTCAGTCTAACACATCTAATAGGTGTTATGACTTCAGAATTAGAACCCAGGTCTTTGTGGATTTGGTTTATAACGGACATGTTAATAGTAATTTGTTGACATGCCCTCCTACTACCTAACTTTTTACTGTTTTCCTTTCCCCCATGGCCATCAACTCCTCTCATTCTTGAGTTGAGAAACACCATAGTTTTATTCAATAGGATGCTACTTTCAATCTAAATCTGCCCAAGTTTCTGCCCTTTCTGTTTTTTATAGTCCAACTGTGCGAGCATGATTTAACTTTTAACTGATTCCTTTTATTTTTTATTTATCCCCCCGTTGCTGCTTGTGCTCACTGTGTCCATTTTGCTTTGCATTTTTCTGTGTCTGCTTGTCTCCCTTTGTTGGGTCATCTTGTTGCACCTGCTCGCCGCACTGCGCGGAACGGGTTGCCTTCACCAGGAGGCCCTGGGAATCGAACCCCAGGCCTCCTATATGGTAAATGGGAGCCCAACCAATTGAGCCACAGCCGCTTCCCTAACTGATTCTTTTTAAACTTTCTAATATTCCTACTGATAAAGAGAAAGAACTTTTAGAAAAACCAGAATTGCTGTGGAGTCTCTGGGGTGATTCCTGGTCCATATGAACTCTTAGATTCCCTTAATCACTGATGAGAATAGGATGCTTTTATATTCTTCCCTGAACTCTTAGTTCTGCAACTAATTGAGATTGTCCCCCATTTTCGTGTAATCAAATGATTTTTCTCTTGGTTAAATCTAGATCTTGAGATTATATCATGGATAAAGCTTTATACTGTAAAATACTGAGATGCAGGGAGATGGGGCTTTCTTCTAATAGCTGTTATCCCTATTAGGTATGCAGTATAAGGTTCCTTTAGCATGCTTATATGGAAGCATAAATTGTCTTGAATTATGTTTCTACATTATATATATAATTCCAAGATGATTTTTTTTTTTAAGAAAGCCCATTTTCTTTGGTTAACATATAGGGAACTTTATTCCTTGGAACGAAATATGAGAACTCTGAAATACAAACATGCATGTAGAAGTAGGAACAATTTTCATTTATTAAATAAATGTAGAAAAATTATATTCTAAATGTAATCAGAAGCTTTAGATAAAGAAGTCATTGAGGCTGTTCTTTCCTTTCTTTCACTCAAACCAAAAGCCAGTTACTTAGCAAGGAAAATTTTCCTTAAGTTCTGACCTTTCACCCTCCAGCATATGTTAACTATTTACCACATTTCTTGTGACTTCCTAGTATGCCCGGCTGCTCTTGTCCTTTTCTTTTTTATAAAAATAGTTTAAGGTTTATTCTTTTTAACCGGAAAAATATATACACATGGATCAA
The DNA here is from genome assembly GCA_029593785.1 of Cabassous unicinctus. NCBI lineage: Eukaryota > Metazoa > Chordata > Mammalia > Cingulata > Chlamyphoridae > Cabassous > Cabassous unicinctus. Next base: position 19,042 of record JAQZBX010010768.1, read on the forward strand.
AATTCGAAAAGTAAAAAAAGATATATTTTTCTTCTTCCTTAACGCTCATCATTAGGAAGCTTTTTGGAGGCAACCATAGTTACCAGATTTTTTGTTTATCCTTCCAGTGATATTCTGTATATGTATATGCAAACAAATACATATGTGTAGATATATGTGTTTATATGATTTTTAACATAAATGATACTGTATTATCTTTTTATACTTTGAGATAATTTAATATTGGTATATAAATAGCCTCCTTAATCCATTTTATAGTTGCATAATATTCCATTTTGTGGTTGTATCATTATTATGTAAGTTTCCTACCAATGGTTATACAGATTATTTTTAACCTTTTGCTGTTCCAAAGAGTGCTGTAATGAATAGTCTTATACATATATGCAGGTTTCTTAAAGAGGAATTGCTGGGTCAAAGGGTATATGCTTTTGTAATTTTGATAGTCTTTTCTGCTAGTCTTTGTTATTCCTTGATTTCCTTAACACAATCTTGTCTTGTTGCTGCGTTATCTTTGTATGTCACGTGCTTCCTGCCCATGGTATTTGCTCTGCAGGCCCTCTCTCTTCATGATCCAGCTTAATGCTAACATTCTCCAGGGAAGTCTTCATAATTCAACTCAGGTCCTGGTGTTTATTCATATACTTTATGTGCTGTTTGTACTTTATGTACAATCTGATTTAATCTATTTGCCTTGGCTTTTGCAGGGATTTTTTTTCTTTTTCTACTTCTTTTCTTTTTCTTTCTTTCAAGTTCTTAACTGTAGTTAATGCTTTAAAGTGATGAATAAATTACTGAAACATAATTCTTATATTTGACAATAGATCTTTGCATGTGCTATTTTAACCCATGGGAGTTATGCAGTATTCATAAGTAGAAAAGGACTTAAAAATACTATGCTGTTATTTTATATTTAACGAATATTAGTTTTTCTAACTAGGAATTCTGCTATTGTATGTTTTGGGGGGTTGTATAAATAAAATTTCACTTCTGTTGTTTTCATTTTCTGGCCTTTTTTGTGTAGAAGAAACTCAGCCATAATTGAGTGCCAAATATTGGATAGAAATAGCTAAATTTAACTTATTTTGGTTTTGCAGATATTTTGTATAATCAATAACTTGGAATTCTTTTATAAATGTTAAAGATATTTTAAATCTGATGAACAGAACCTAAAATTCTAGTATGTCCTAGGTGTTTTCAAGGAAGTTTGTTCTAGAATGATAAAATTTGATTCTTTGGAGGCACATCATACTCCTTATTGGTCTTTGCCATCTTATAGATTATGTACTGGCACAGCCAAAATACAGAGAATAGTCAGTAGTACACGGATATTTGGCACAATTATGCATCTTGTGGCATCACATAAGAACTTGTATCTGTCTTTGTTCTGTGGTGTCTGTCTCATTATTTAGAATGCCTGTTTTTCACAATCATGGAGGGGTAAAGTAATATATTCTTTGTTCATTCTTTTTTGGAATAATTCTTTGTCTTTGAGTAAGTATGATTTGTCTTCATTGTGCAAAAAATTGTGAAGAGACAGCTGACATCATATTCCTATACATTGTGGTTCAGCAGTGGTCCTCTTTTTTTGGTCCCTTCATTCAGAAGGAATGCTTCATGACTTTTTTGGCTTTTTATATTTGCATTGTGCTCTCTACCAGTTATTTTACACAGTATCTCTATGACATAAATTTTCTGTTGCTCTTTCTATAGACATTAAAGAGAAGGCTGTAATATTTATCCGAGGTCAAAAACAAGTGAATATAGGAATGATGTTAAAATTGGTGCCACTGTTACTTCCCTCTGTCTTGGTTTCACTCTTTATTCACAGTGATCCTAGGTGGTACCCCATAAAACACAAACAATTGCTTGGGTGACGTTGCTGAAGTAATTTGTACAGAAAATATAAACACTGCACCCGAACATGAGGAGTGTTTCTTTTAACATAATTACAAAACAAGAGAAACCTACATTGACTAGAGAGGGGAAAACTGAAGCCCAGATTGTATGATTGGGAAATAATTGAAAAGAAAACTAAAATTTGTAGAGTTAACATATTAAATAGTTTTTATTAATGCTGTCACATAAGTAAATGAAATGTTATATTTAAATATTTTTTTTTTAATTTTTTTTTTATTTGTAAAATGATATATAAATACATATGCATATATGTGCATTTGTTTACATAAATGGAATCAGAAAAATTCTTTTTTAGAAGCAGAGACTGTTTTTTTTTGTTGTTGTTTTTGTTTTTTAGGAGGTACCGGGGATTGAACCCAGGACCTTGTACATGGGAAGCAGGTGCTCAACCACTGAGTACATCTGCTCCCCAATGAGAGTTTGTTGGTTTGTTTTTAGGAGGTACCGGGGATCAAACCTGGGCCCTCCTACATGGGAAGCAGGCGCTCAACCACTTGAGCTACATCCGCTCCCAGAAACTGTTTTTTGGTAAATATCATGAGCTAAAACAGAAGCCCAACCCTGTCTGTAGAACAACTAACTGTTCCATGATCTCATGTAGGTCAAAAAATGTTTCTTAGAGGAAACGTAGAAAACAGTGTATTTTAATATAAGAAAAGAAAATCATGGTGTAGTTGGAAACATTCATTAATGTACATTAGACAGATTGTTTTTAAAATGTGTTGGTTTAGACTTAGTTTTCTAGTGAGGGTAAAATATGACATTTTAACATTTGAGCATCTTCTAGAGAGGCCATGTGGGATAGTGGAAAGATTGACAGTCCATACAGGAGACTTGGGTTATAGTCCCATTTCTTTTGTTATGGTACCCATGCCCCCCTCCACCCCCTCGTTTATTTTGGCTCCTCAATTTCCTCATCTCTAAAATGACCCTAAAATTCAACTGAGATTACTACAAGTCTAGTTAGCTCTAATATTCTGGAGTTTTCTGGCTTATTTTTTAAATGGTAGAATTCTTTCTTGAAAATATATTTCATGTGTAAAATATGGAGCTAGTAGGGTTGAAGAGTCAGAAGCCCTAAACTGTGCACTTGAACCAAGGCTACAGCCTTTTGCAACGCTTTGCCCTATTGCTGGTTCGACTGGGCAGTGACTGTTTCTGTTTGCTTCAAGGGGCTATCAGCAGCAGGATGCCCATGAATTCATGCGCTACCTTTTGGACCACCTACACCTGGAACTCCAGGGCGGTTTCAATGGTGTTTCCCGCTCAGCAATTCTGCAGGAGAATTCAACTCTGTCTGCAAGTAACAAATGTTGCATGTAAGATTTAGTTTCATTTTAGTGGTCTTTAGGAGAATTTCAGACATTTCTGTTGGTGTTACTAAGTATTACATTTATAAAGGAAGGTTGAGGGATTTCTTGGACATGTGCTGAAACTTTTATGCACTTGAACTGTGACCAAGTGGACTAACACCTGCCTGCTGCTTCCGGAGCAAAAGGCATCTTTTATTTGCATCTTGGTATAGTTCTAATTTTTATTTGGTATAGATTATTTTTAAACATGAAGGAATAACAAGATATTTGTACAATTTAGCATTTTACAGGGCTTTCTTCCAAATGTATTGAATAATAGGTGGGAGACTTAATTTTCATATTCCAAAATAATATTTGTGCCATAGAAACAAAGGTTTAAAACATTTTGAATGTGGATTTTCCTAAAGTATACCTGTTCTTTAATGAATTTGAGGCATTTGCAAGTTTTTCTTCAGAAAAAAATTTCAGAATTTTTTCTTGCTTCTCAATAGGAACAAAAGAAACCCTTTGGGTTGCTTTCCCATGTACTTATAGCCTAAAATCTATGTTGAGATCACAGCATTTCTTTTACTTGAAGCAGGGATGATTTTAACCTGGATTTTAGTTAGTTTGTAGCCTCCTTTTCTAATTTTTGAAAAGTTTTGTCAGTACTGATCTGTGCAGGAAAGGGATTTGCAAAGCATTCTCCTCAGAGAAAGAAAAGGGCAAGTAATACACAGGGGTTACTGCCGCATTGCCTGGCAGTCCATAAATCTGGTTTAGTTGGCTTAGGTCTTTCTAATGACAAAGCAAGGCACCCTTATCCTCAGACAATCTGGCAATATCAGAGAAGGGCAACCAATATGAATCGACCTAACTTTTGAAATGTTTGGCCCTCCAGCTTTGAGTAGCTATGATTCCAATCGGAATCCAATTTAGAATGGAAAGGACTGTTGACCTGGTAGAATTGTTCTTCCTGGTAGTACCAAGTTAAAAACAATATTAAGGGAAGCGGGTGTGGCTCAGTGGATAGAGCCCCCGTTTACCATATGGGAGGCCCGGGTTTGCATCCCGAGGCCTCCTTGTGAGGGCAGGCCGGCCTGAGCAGTGTGGTGGGCTGATGCAGCAACCTCACGGCAGGAAGCGGGTGTGGCACAATGGATAGAGCACCCGTTTACCATATGAGAGGCCCCGGGTTCGCTTCCCAGCGCCTCCTTGTGAGGGCAGGCCGGCTTGCGCGGTGCGGTGGGCAAGACCTCACAGCAAGGGGGAGATAAGCAGACACAGAGAAGACACGCAGCGAATGGACGCACAAGCAGCAAGGGGGGGATAAATAAATAAAAAAATAAATAAAGCTTTTTAAAAAACAAAACAAAACAATATTAAGTGAAATTTTCTGTTTTGTGTTTTTTGATAGCATATTCATACACAAAGGGTATTGAACTGAGCTGTATGCAAGGATAGTCTGTGTAAAGTGAGGGTATGTGTCTAGTATTTTATGTGATGCCCAGGGTTCCCATATGGACTCACATTGTGTAGTACTGATAGCATGCTATTTCAGTACCTAATGAATTTTCAGTATTAATCTGCTCTTACAGGATATTTTAAAGAATAGTAATTGCAAGTTCCATTAATTACTTAGAAACAGAAAGAAAAATTTATCATCCAATATACAAAATTCAAGTTTTCTTATATTCCCTTGAATTAATTGAAGGATACATTTAAGGATCTAAGGATCATATTCACTAAAACTTGGAAAAAATTGGTTGTACTTTACTTGGATTTACTTGAACAAGCACCCAACCCTACTGAAGGTGTTGGGAGAGGTGGGAGTATGGTAGTATTCTTTTTAGTACATAGAAAATCATTAGTGCCAATATTAAGGACTCTAGCAATATAAGAGCCTTTCCCAGTAGTCAATACCCACTTTTCATGTGCAGTTATAATAAATGGAACAGCAATTTTGAATTTACTTACAAACCTTGTTTTCAGTCATGGTACACCCAAACTTCAATGCCAACAGATCAGAGATATATGATAGCAAAACTTGGTCAGTGTCCTTTTCCCAGGGGAAGAGGTTATAAAGGAAGAACTGTATTGAGTTTAAATATACTGCTTTTTAATAAAAGTAATATCCATTTTAATTAAAGGCAATGTGGTATGATCATCAACATGAAAGCATCACTCCTAGTCCCTTCATTTTCAGTTATTATTTTGGTATGTCCTTTGTTGATGGCCCAGATTATTAAACCTAAAATGGCCTTTATATATCTGTAGTATATATTATATATATATTCCATTTTTTAAAATTTACTGAAGCCAGTGTGTTTCATGACCAACACTTAAAAAAAAAAAAAAAGCAATAATAGTATCTACCTCATAGATTGTTGTGAGGAATAAATGCAAAGGACTTAGAATGGAGCCTGGCAAGTAGTAAATGTTGTATAAGCACTTGCTGTTACTTATGCTCTCACTGGTGCACTTTCTTGGTTTTTCTTGTGCCCATTGTATGTCCACGGTGTAGCATGCTGAGCAGCTGTCAGAAAGAATGAGGTCCATGTTCAAGATGTTTACTTAGGGGAAAAAAAAAATCAAAGCAGGCAGCAGGTATGATGCACCTTTATGCAAATAAAATAATGGCAAATACTTTAAGTGCTTTCTGTTTGCCAAGCACCTTTTAAAAAGTACTTTACATATATAACACATTTCATCTCACATGTTGTCGTAAATACTCTTTTTTCCTGTTTTACAGATGATGAAGCTGAGGCACAGAGATTTTAAGTAACATTAGGGCAGCTGGATTTTTCCATTGTTCTTGAAGTGGTGTATTTATCTGCTCAAGGAAGATACAGTGTTTTTTTTTTTTTTTAAGTTAGCTTTTTAAAAAGCCTTGTTGACATTAAAGTGTAAACTGTGAAGTTGTAGCTCCAGAAATAATTGCTAAATCTGTATTAAATTTCTTTACTTCCTTTTCCCCAAATCTGACAAGTGACTGTCTTAAAAAATATAAAACTCTCTCTGATTGAGAATGTCGTTCCAAGTAAAGTGATGGAGAGCAACCCCTGCATTAAGGGAGGGTGTGCAGAGATTCAAACACAAGGCAGTTCCCTCTTTTACTGAGGGATATATTTGTGGTGTGGGGGGGTGGGTGTCATCTTGATTTATCTGCTAGTACATAACAACAGGTCTGAAAAGGGGGTGTCACACAAAGCAGCATTAGTTACTTCTGGAGAAAGTAATGAGATTGGAAATGGGGCTTGGGGGAGGCTCATGACTTTTTCTTATATATAGCTTTGAAGTTTTTGTAATATTTTGTAGCTTAAATAAATATAAATGATACACATATACCAGCAAAGGGAGTCACCTATAGGGGCATGAGCAGATATTTATTTTAACTTTAAATGCCGAAGAGAATGTTTTTACTGAGAAGTTTTCCTGTGTGGTGATTTTCTTTAGAAATGGAGCATCTACTGTTGTCACGGCTATATTTGGAGGCATTCTCCAAAATGAGGTTAACTGCCTCATATGTGGGACAGAATCTAGAAAGTTTGATCCATTCCTAGGTAAGATATTTGGCATGTGGATATATACTATTTTATTAAAATAACTTTAATGTTTCCTTTGAAAAACAAGCTAAGAGATATCAGTTTTTGAAATTATTTTTCATTGTGTAGTTATATGTTTTTTAACAGCTCTGTTTTCCTATCTTCTTTTAAGACCTTTCATTAGATATTCCAAGTCAGTTCAGAAATAAGCGTTCTAAGAACCAAGAAAATGGACCAGTTTGTTCACTACGAGGTAAAGACACCTTGGCATTTTAGAGTTCTTTTTTTTCCCCCTTAAATAGCTGAATAGATTGATAAGTTCCGTCTAACATGTGCTGTGTAGTTACTATAAATTATGGTGCTATGTGTTCTTCTGTAAGAATAATAGTTTGAGAAATCTAGTAATGATAACACAGGAAACTGTTGGTTAAGCCTGAGGCCCTGCTTTTAATTGCAATGCTATTAAAATTCATGTTCATTTTGGGATATTTTGAACAATTTTTTTCTTTGATGAGTATTAATGACTGTTATCAAGATGGAAGACCTTATTTAAAATTTTATCCTTGACCATACTGACAGATCACAATGAAAATTACTTAATTGTTCTTGCTAGTCATAAAAAGGTACTAGGAGAAGAAAGAAAAAGGACCTAGTCTGTGCTCTATTATTAAATAACCCTACATGGAGGGTAAATGACATAACTTCTACCTTGCACTGTATGTTTACTAAAAGTAATACTTTTCTCCTCTTCAGCTTTTTAAGGAATATTGTTATGAATAAAATGATAGCCAAAATTTGGGTTTTGTGGAATTGAAAAAAGTTTCTCTCTCTCTTTCTATATATAAATGAGTGTAGTTTAAGAAAATAACATGCAAGAGATTCTAAAGGTCCAGAACTGCACTGTCCAATACAGTAACCACTAGTCACATGTGGCTATTAAGATCTGATTACATTAAAACTTAAAATTCAGTTGCTCAATTGCACCAGCCACATTTCAGGTACTCAGTAACCCACATGTGGCTGGTGGCTACTGTACTAGACAGTGCAGATACAGAACAATTCCATTACTGTAGAGGTTCTATTGGACAGTACTGCTGTGGAATCAGATTTTATTAGTAGAAACAAAACTTCCTTTTGGGGAAGGGACAGACTTCTCTGTCACATGATATATGCACTATGAGGCATTGAGCTTAAAGCAGCAGCAGACGGAGATCTTTGCAGCTCTGTTGCTCAGGTAGTTTTTGGAAATTTCTAAGGGGATGACTGTCAGAGATACCGGACTATCGCCAAGAAATTAGAGCAAAGCAACTCTATGAGAGCATTTTGTGGCTACTTTTAGTTTGTTCTCTGCCTACATAACCAATGTTGACTATCTCCTTTGAAGAGCAATACATAAGAAATTTAAGGAAGTCCTGTCTGCTTTAAGTTCCCCTAATAAATAAATAAATAAATAATCTTGTTTTGGTCAATGTGGTATTAAGAAAACATCACAATATGCTTGGTATCAGATTTTATTTCTCTTTATATCCAAGGCATGCTAAGGTATGCTAATTTAATCACAAAACAATCTTTTAGAGAGGAAATCAGTTTGAGACTCTAGAGAGAAGAATGGTAATACTGACATTAGTAAAAAAACAAAACAAAATATTGTTTCTTGATATAAATACATGGATATATATTGGAACACTAATTCCTAATGTTTAACAAAACCCAGTAAATTCAGACCCAGAGACACTGGTTTGTTCAGGCTTCTTTCTTTCCTTATTCCTGCACTGTGTCCCCCCATCCTGATTGGTTACACACGATTCTCATGTCTTCCTTAGAATTGCAGTTTTAACACCGAGACCTTTCCTTGAGACTGAAAGGAGAGCGTATGACACAGCTTTTGTGGTTGATTAGTACTATAAAATAAAAGTATAACTACACACACATGTGCCTCACGTGACTGTATTGACTTCAAGTGGCCAGAGCCACTTGAAGGTTTGACTGGAACCACACTTCCTGTGTTCTCAACTGGCTTTCTTTTCCATTCTCAGATTTTTAATTTTGCCAGAAAGCTTAATGTCAGCTTTAAAAAGTAGATGATAGCGTTCAGTAACTCCTCATTCTCATTTGTTTAAAGCTACTATCAATTAAAGGCACCAATTTTCTTGGTCATCCACAGTGAGTTGAATTTTAGTTGATTTATGCCCATTTCTTTATTAACTGGAAATGGAGATGTATGGTTACCTGAAGTCTCGCTTTTTTATGCTTTATAAGTCTACTTGGCAAGAACTACCTGCATGCTTTTTGGAATTTTGTTAAGCTTCATTTTCATTTAAAAAGAAAAGGTGTTGGTGAGAAAGACCGTTGGGGATTTGAAGTTCTTTAATGAAAAGTATGCTTATTATGAGCAGCTAAAATAACCCCAGTTCTAAAACCTGACAAAGGTAGCATCAAGAAAAGAAAATATAGCTTAGTTGCACTAGTACTAGAGAGCTGAAAATACTATAAAATACTAGAAAATAGAATCTGGTAGTGTACTAAACAATACTACTTACACCAACATCAAGTAAGATTTATTATAATGATTTAATATTAAAATTTTTTTAAAATTTGGGTTAAAGAGAAAGACAGCATGCCCAAATAAGTTTTGATAAAATCCAAATCCATTACTGATTAAGAGAAGAAAATATACTCTTAACCTAGAAATAGAAATGTTGTTAACTTGGTGAGGCTTATCCATCAAGAGCTGTAAGTGATCATCATAGTTAACAGTGAAGCACTAACAATTTTCCATTAAAGTCAGGAATCAGCCAGGCCAGGTACTGACAGTATCACTCAGCCCTCTTCTGGAGGGCCAAGGCAATGGACAAGAAAAAGAATTAAGAAATAATGGAAGAATGGAGAAATGTATATATTTATTCATCTGTGTTTACTTTTTAGTTTTTAATTGTTTATATTTTCGATTATTAAATGTACAAATAAAGTTAAGAGAAAAAAAAAAATAATGGAAGAAGAATGGCCAAATTATCATTTGCAGATTAACTGATTACCTATGTAGAACTTTTCAAGAAACGCAATCGGAAAATTATGGGAGAATGTTTAACAGCAGCTGCCTCTGAAGAGGAGGACTAGGCTGGAGATCTGCTGTTCTAGAAGTTGTCAGGCATTTTTTGTTTGCTTTTTAAAATCAAATATAGGTATCACTTTGATAAATATGTTTTAAACACAAATCTAAGTTTAGCAAGGTGGCCAAAGAAAATAAATAGGCAAAGAATCAGTTGCTTTCCTATACATAGCAAAAGAATCCTATTCACAAAAGCAATAAAAACTCAAAAGTACTTTTAATGAGAACTACCCAAGACCTATATGAAGAAAATTATAAAACTTTGTCAAAGGACGAATAAAAAGCCTGATTAAACAGAGCTATGTTATATGCTTGGATGGGAAGACCCAATATGGTAGAGATGTCCTACCCTAAATTATTTACTAAATTTATTCTTTCATTCATTCATAGAGAGAGATCCTCAGGAGGAGCTAAAGATTTAAAATGACAATAAGTGGCAGGGTAGAGATGGAGTAGTGAATGTCCTAGAAGTATACTAAAATAGCACAATGGTACAAAGCTGTGTATATGGAAGCTTATATGGCAAAGATAAAATTTCAAATCAGTAGGGAAAATTTAAAAAAAATCAGCTTATAAATGGTGTTTGAGTAAATCAATATTAATTTGGGAAAACATTAATTAATTACATCACCAACTCATTTCTTTTCCCAAATTAATTCAAGAGGTTTCAAGATTTAAATATGAAAAATAAAACTTATGAGACTATAGGAAAACATTTTTTATGATCTTGGTGTAGGGGAACTTTTTCTAAGTATGTCACTAAGGCCAGAACCCATAAAGTTTTGGGAAAAAATTAATAAATTTAAGCACGTAATGGTGAAGGACCATAAACAACGTGGAAAAGGAAATAAACTTGAAACAAATATTTGTAACATATATTAAAAAGTTTTTTTAGGCCAAGCATATGAATAAGAAAAAGAAATGCAAATGGTCAATTTAACACCTGAAAAATTATTAGTAAAACAAAATTGGTGAAAATGATAGACAATGTCTATTGTTTGTGAACATCTGAGTGTGGGGACTCTCATATTGGTTGGTACAGGTTTTTGGAGGGTAGTGATGACTTTTTTTTTTTTTTTTTTTTTTCCATTTTAAAAACAATTTATTGAAGTATATCATTCACACATGAAAATACATAAACAATGAATGTAAACATTGTGAACTTAGAAAACAAACATGCATAACATCATACAGGGATCTTATACCTTACCCCACCACAAACTCCTTGCATTGCTGTGAAACATTCTTTTCTTTGGTGAGTTATATTCTAGCTATGAACTCCATGAGTTTGCTCATTATATTTAGTTCATAATAGCAAAGTCATACAATATTTGTCCTTTTGTTCCTGGCTTGCTCACTCAACATAATGTCCATCAGGTTCATCCATGTTGTAATAGGCTTCACGACTTCATTTCTTCTTATAGATGACTAATAGTCCATTGTGTATATATACCACAGTGTTATCTATTTTGTCAGAAATCTACTGGGTTGTTTCCATCTTTGGGCAATTGTGAATAATGTTACTATGAACGTCAGTGTGCAGATGTCTCTTCGTGTCACTTAAAATTTTTTTTTATTAGAGAAGTTGTGGGTTTACAGACCAATCATGCATAAAATACAGGATTCCCATACACCACCCCACCAGCTTCACCTTGCACTGCCATGGAACATCTGTTACAATTGATAATAGCACTTTTTTGTAATTGTACTTATTTTTTTTTAAACATTACTTTTGTTACAATTGATGAAAAATTAAGATGGGACTATTAGCTACCATCCATAGTTTACATTAGGTGTATTGTAGTGATCATTTTTAATGTACATCTCCTTAGTAATTTCACTTGCAAATGTGGACAATATATGTCCAAAGATGTTCACTGACACATTCTCTGTTGCAAAAAAAAAACACAAAACAAACAAACAAACAAAAAAAATCAGAAAATTTAAATGCCTACCTGTAGGGCATTGGTTTATTAAATTGTCCTATGTAGCAATTAAGAAAGATACAGATCATCAATAGTTATGGCCATAGAAAGATAGCTTTATTCTGGCCATCCATCCATCTTTGTCTATCAGTCCATTTTCTTTTAGAGGGGGTTTTATCCATCATGCTCCCTGAACACTTAATACTGTCATGTACATTTCTGAAGAACAAAGATATTTAAGTTCAAGAAATTAACACCAATATAAAGTTTACAAATTTTTCATATGAACCAATAGTGTCCCTTTGAGCCTTTTCTCCTCCCTTGCTAGATCCCATCCAGGACAATGTATTGCTTTAATTGTCACTTTCTTTACCTCTTTTTCTTTTTAATTGTGGGAACAAATACAGCATAAACTTTACTATTCCAACCACTCCCAAGCATACCATTCAATGGGATTAGTCACTTCCATTACTAAAACTTTCTCATCTCCCCAAATGAAGAAACCCCAGAAAAAACCCTACACACACATTATGCTTTACTCCCCATTCCCCTTGCCCCGGCAACCTAAATTCTAATTTCTCTCTCTATGAGCTTGCATATTCTCCGATATTGTCTTTGTAGTTACCAAGGGGCCTAAATAAATCTATAACAATCTCATTTGCTTTCTTACCAAATTAACTTCAATAGTATACACAAATTATATTCTAACCTTTGTTTAGTTCTTGTCACAAATTGCACATTTATACATTGAGTCCAAAACCAGTGATTTATCTTTAATTTTATGCATTTGCACTTTAGATCCTCTAAGAAGTAAAAAGTGAAGTTATAACCAAAAATCTAATAGTTCTGGCATTTATATTTACCCATGTCATTACCCTTAACAGAGATCCTTATTTCTTCATGCAGCTTTGATCTATCATCCTTTCCTTTCAAACTGCCTTGTAGGGCTGGTCTGGTGATGAAGATCTTCCTCAGCTTTTGTTTATCTGGGAATTTCTTAATCTCTCCTAATTTCTGAAAGACAGTTTTTCCAGATATAGAATTGTTGGTTGGCAATATTTTGCTTTCAGCACTTTAAATATGTCATCTAAAGAGGCCTTCTTGCCTCTTGTGGTTTCTGAGAAATTGGCACTTAATGATTATTTTGAGGCTCGCTTGTTTGTACATGACATGTTGCTTCTCTTTTGCAGCTTTCAGAATTCTCTATCGCTGACATTTTTTTTTTTTTTGCATTTTTTTTAAAGATAATTAGATTACGTAAATTTTACACCAAAAATATAGGAATTCCCATATGCCGCACTCCCCACACCTCCCACATAAACATCCTTCATTAGTGTGGCACATTCAGTGCACTTGATAAACGCATCCTGGGGCTTTGCCATTCAGAATGGACCATAGTTCACATTGTAGTCCACACTCTCTCCCACACAGTTCTGCATGTTATGATATAAAATGGCCTATATCTGTCATTGCAACATCACTCAGGGTGATTCCTAAGTCCTGAAAAAGCCCCCGTATTACACCTATTTTTCCCTCTCCCTGCCCGCAGAGGCTCCAGTGGCCCCTGCCTCCACATCAATGTTGTAATTTCTTCCATTGCTAGTATCACAATATGTCTATAGTAGAATACCAGTAAGCCCACTCTAGTCCATAGCTCTTCCCCCAATCCCAAGGATTCTGGGATGGTGATGTCCACTCCACCTCCAGTTGAAAGGGGGCTTATATCCCATGGGGAAGATGGATGGGACTACGCTGACATTTGACAATTTGATTATATTTGTGGTGTGGCTCTATTTAGGTTTACCTTGTTTGGGGTTTGTTGAGCATCCTGTGTTTCATACACATTTAATGTTGTTTGAATTTTTTAACCTGTTGTGTCAACTTTATAATGATGTAATACTTGTTTTGGGGGAGTAAAACAAATGTGTATTAACACATGCATACTTCCCAACTACTGCTTTGGTAAATTCATACAGTGCATAAAGGTGATCTAATTAACTTCAACAAATCAGTTTTATTCCCTGCTCTCCATAGGGATGCTATTTTAACAGTTTATATAATGTGGGAAACTGACAGTTGTGAAATATATGTCCTGAAACTTTTCAGAATCTTAAGAGTTTCAAACACCATGGCATTATTTTTTTTCCTCATGAAATGCAATTAAGTACAAATGAAAAATTTAAGTAGCTTCCTCAGCTTCTTAATGAGACACACGAAGGTAAGTAGAGAACATAGCTTTGCCAAGATGAGATGCTAGGTAGCTTGTACTATTCAGTGGCCTTATGACTAACTTCCACATATGAACTTTGAGGTGAAATTCATATTTGTACTGCTGCTAAATATTAAACTGTAGTACATTTCAGGGTCATTGAGGCTTTTCAAGTAATTAAAATGGTAATTATAAATCTGTGAATGTCAAGTATATGCTGTATCTAAGCAGTTTTTGTCAAGAGTGTGTGTATGGCTCAATAATGGTTTTCCATTATTTTCTATGTTCACTGGGAAAACTCGGAAAAGACGAGGAAAATAAATATCGTCTATAAGCCATCCAGAAATAACCAAAGTTAAGGCTTTTTATATTTAAAAATTGTGATTTAAAAGGTGTTTTTTAAGGCACAGTTAAAACTTTAGAATTATTATGAATTTTTAACCCATTAATGGTTACAAATAGAAAATTTTATTTTTACTCCATAATAGGGATGGACTGTAGTAGGGGGGGTTAGTTTTCTACTAATCCAACTAGGGTTTATAATATTTCTTGATTAAAACTCACTATGAGGCTCTCCATGGGGACATGAGTCTTCTGATGCAGCCGTGATAAGGACACCCTAACTCTTGGCGGGGGTATAGCAGCAGGTTTGGGGTTCTTGAGCCTGTTGCAGGAGCAGGGAGAGGTGTGAGAACACAAAGAGGGTTCTTAGAGGCAGCTGGGGCCACCATTTTTTAAATTGTTTGAAAATTCAGTCTCAGCTTAAATGGGCCTAATCATGTCTTCTACTCAGTTCAGCTCATCACATGGCCTCATGTGAAAAGGAAGGACTCTGTTCTATCTTATGCACATATTGACTGTGGGACCACTGGGTGGCACCCTGTAAATGCAAACATCTACAAAAAGCAGAGAGGAAGAAAAATACAAAGGAAGAAACTGTTGTAAAACATGATGCTGGAAGGAGGCCAAAAGGACCTCCTATGTGGAGAGAGGATGTGGACCAGAAGGGAGCCAGAGAGTAACGGTGGTGTTTTCAGAAACCTACTTTGTGGTGCCGCTTGTGTAAGGTGTGCTGGGGCCTACCATTTTGCCTTGAAAAGGGCTGCAGTGCAGCTGCAGAGTCGCCCACTGGTGTGGTAGTAGGGAGAAGAAACAGGAGAGCCAGCCCAGTGTTTCTATGCATTTTTCATTTTGGCTTCAACAGTGCAAATGAGTTACTGTGAAATGTTAATATATTCATTCTTTCAATAATCTCACTGCTTCTAAAGATATCCAATTCCTGAACACTGACCCTTCTATATAATTACCAAAGGAGACTTAAAATACCACCTCCTAACTCATTTTAGTAACCACCTTTGAATGATTGTATGCTTCCACACATGGGAAAGGCCCCTTCAAAAAGTAGTTCAGTGCAGGTTAAAATAGGAATGAATGCTTCCCCAGTGTCAGGTTGTTACTGGTTCTCAGTGTTGGTTGGCTTAGGTAGACATGGGTGTTATCTTACACCTACTTAGTTAACATGATGGAGAGCCTGAGTGACAGAGCATCTCAGAGTCATCATTCCTGCCTGTTCTCTTGTCTGGGAAACTTTTAAGCAGACAATGACTTTATATGTGGAAAATTCGTTTTTACTTTCCTCTTATCTAATCCTCACCTGCACCCCCAAAGCTATAGCTTTTTACATGATGCAACAAATACTTGCTGATGAAAGCTCCTGTGATATCAGCTCAGAGCTTATAAACACCATAGTGATGAGTCTAAAGGGATTCACTACTAGCTAGTCTGTGATGTGTAGTTACAGACAGATGTGGAACTTGGTAAGTTTGTGTTTAGTGTCTGAAACTTGCTTCCTTGACATAAAATAGTAAGTTGGCAATGGAACCTATTAGGACAAAGTCAGAGGGAGAAGGAACACTATCAACTGAAGTGGTTGGGAAAGGCTCACAGAAAGAAGTGAAAATTAAGGTAAGCTGAGGGCAAGTGGGGAGGTGGGGGTGGAAAGCACATGCCAGGTATTAGGATCAGTGAGCAAAGGCATATGGAAGACAGCATAGGTCTGCAGAGTGACGTCACCAAGATAGCAGAGTAAGATGCTCCAGGGATCCAACCCCCACAAAATCTTTAAACAACAAACAAAAACTGACAGAAATCTTTCTCAGAGCTCTGGAAAACAGTTAAAGGGTTGCAGACACTGGGAAAAAGCCAATTCAAGAAAAAGGTAACTTAAAATCGTTAGGGAAACCTTGTAACATCAAGTGCTGATCCTTCCCCCAGCCCCTCCCTGGCTCGGTGCAGAGTCAGCCTACATTCTCAGTATTGGTCTCTGGTCCCAGTTCCGGAAGAAGCATGCTGAGGTTCATGTATGTCTGTACTAATCTATCTTGTGCCAGCCCAAAGGACTGAAGAAAGAGGACATTTGTCTCTGGCTCGCAGTCTCAAAACTTGCCCAGCACACAGAAACAGCTTGTGGGCAGCTAAGTCAGTGTAATAAAGAATGAAATTGCAGTGGCCTGGGGCAAAGGACTTCCAGCTTTAAGACATACTATAGAGTGCTGAGGACCTGGAGGAAAGACTCTTTCATAGGGAGAAGAGGGGTCATTTAGATTTGGGTGAATGGGGAAATCAAGGCCATGAGGACATACCCAGGACAAGATACATGCTCTTACAAGACCAGAGAGGACCTTGGGCTTTTGCCTCAGGCATGTCTTCAGGTTCATTGTTAGAAGGGCTAAGCTGTGAAGGAGAGCACTAGCCATCACAGAGCCAATCTACAAAGACAGTGTTAGGACAAGGACCTGTTGCTAGCTGGATATAAATGTAAGGAACAGGCACTTCAAGAACTAAAATTCAACAGTTAACACACTAAAATATTAAACTATAGTGTGCAAAAAAAGATTACAAGGCATGCAATGAAACCAAAGGAGCAAGATAAAACATCAGAAACCATCAATGAAGACTACAAAACTTTGGACATACCAACTAAAGACTAGGTCTTAAAGATGCCAAAAGAGCTAAAAAAAAGCACAGATAAAGAAATCAGGAAAATGATTTGGGAACAAAAGGAGAATTTCAATAAAGAGCTGGAAATTATAAAAAAGAACCAAACAGAAATATTGGCGCTACAGACCACAACATATAAAAATTCTACAGCAAATTGGAGCTGGTAGAAGAATCAGTGAACATAAATATAAGACAAATGAAATTATTCAGTCTGAGAAGCAGAAAGAAAAAAAATGAAAAATGAACCAAGCCTAAGAGACCTATGAGACACCATGATATGTAGCAATATACACATTATGGGACTCCCAGAAGGAAAAGAAAAAGGGGCAGAAAGAATATTTGAAGAAGTAATGGCTGAAAACTTCTTAAATTTGACAAAGACAAGAATGTACACATCCAAGAAGCTCAATAACTCCAAACAGGATAAACTCAAAGAGAGCTACACCCAGACACACTATGGATCAAACTACTGAATGCCAAAACAAATAGAGAATCCTGAGAGCTGAAAGAGAGAAGCAATGCATCATTTACAAGGGAGCCTTAATAAGATGAACTGCCAATTAAAAACAGTGGAGGCAGTAAGACAGTGGGACAAACATATTCAAAGTGCTGAAAGAAAACAATTGCCAACCAAGAATTCTATATCTGGCAAAACTATCTTTCAGAAATGAGGGAGAGATTAAGACATTCCCAGATAAAAGCTGAGGAGGGTTGTCATCACTAGACCTACCCTACAAGTGCTAAATGGAGTTCTTCATATTGAAAGGGAAGTACACTAGACAGTAGAATGAAGTGGCATAAAGAAATAAAGATCTCTGGTAATGGTAATGACATGGGTAAATAGAAATATACCAGTAATGCATTTTTGGTTTGTAACTCCACTTTTTACTTCTTACAGGATTTAAAATGCAAATGCATAAAAAGTAATAATAAAGCCATGGTTGTGGACACAGTGGATAAAGATGTAATTTATGACAACAACAACATAAAGGTGGAGAAACTAAGGGATATAGAAGCATAGTTTGTATATGCTGCTGAAATTAAGTTGGTGTCCAATCAAACAAGACTGTTAAGATTTCAGTTATTAAATTTAAGCTACATGGTAACCACAAAGAAAATACCTGAAAATTTTTTTCACTGAAAGAAATAAGGGTCTCTAAATGATTCACTTCAAAAGAAAAACCAAATTGAAGAGTATTCAGGAAAGAATTGAGGGACAAAGTATATGAGAAGACTTACAAACAAAAACCAAATAGCAAAATGGCAGAAGAATGTCCTGCATTTTCAGTGTTACTTTAAATGTAAATGGATAAAACTCTCTAGTCAAAAGTCAGAGATCAGTAGAATGGATAAAAAAGCATGACCCAACTATATGCTGCTTGCAAGAGACACCTTAAATTAAAAAACATAAGTATGTTGAAAATGCAAACAGTAATCAAAAGAGAGCTGGGGAGGCTACAGTAATACCAGATAAAATAGACTAAGTCAAAAACTGTTACAAGGAACAAAAAAAGACAATGTATATTGATAGAAGGGCCCATACATCAAGAGGAAAAAACAATTACCAATATATATGTACCTAACAGTAGAGCCCCAAAATACATAAACCAAATATTGACAGAATTGAAGGGAGATTATTGACGGTTCTACATTAAAAGTAGGAGACTTCAATATGCCACTTTCAATAACGGATAGAACATCTAGATCAAAGACCAACAAGGAAATAGAAGACTTGAACAATGCTATAAACCAACCAGACCTAACAGACATATATATAGAACACTCCATCCAACAACAGCAGATTATACAATCTCAACTGCACACAGATCATTCTCTAGGACAGACTATACATTATGTCACAAAACAAGTTCCAATAAACTTAAGATTTAAATCATACAAAGTATGTTCTCTGACCACAGTGGAATGAAGCTGGAAATCAGTAACAGAGGGAGAACAGGAAATTCACAGATACATGGCAATTAAAACATGTAATTGATTTCAAACAACCAATGGGTCAAAGAAGAAATCACAGGGGAAATTTGGAAATATTTTGAGATGAAGGAAAATGAAAACACAACATATCAAAACTTATGGGATGCAGTAAAGGTAGTGCTGGAATGGAGCTTTGTAGCTGTAAGTGCTTATATTAAAAAGGAATAAAGATCTCAAATTGTTAACCTAACCTTACATCTGGAGGAACTAGAAAAAGAACAAACTAAACCCAGAATGAGCAGAAAGTAGGAAATAGTAAAGATTAGAGATGAATGATATAGAGAATAGAAAAAAGAATGAATGAAACGAAAAGTTGGTTCTTTGAAAAGATTAATAAAAGTGACAAGCCTTTAGCCATATAATAAAAAAAGAGATACAATGCAAACAACTAAAATTAGAAATGAAAAGAACACATTACTACCAACTCCACAGAAATTCTTTTGAAAAGATAAAAGGATGCTCTGAACAACTGTATGCCAATAAATTAGATAACCTTGATGAAATGGGCAAATTACCTATACTGACTCAAGAGGAAATAGAAAACCACAACAGACCAATAACAAGAGAGATTGAATCAGTAACAAAAGACCACACATGAAAGAAAAGTCCAGGACCAGATGGCTTCACTAAGTGAATTTTATGAAACATTCAAAGAAGAATTAAGACCAATCTTAATCAAACTCCCTTATGAATACAGATGCAAAATTTCTCAACAAAATACTAGCAAACCAAATCCAACAGCACATTCAAATTTGATCATGATTATATATCATGATCAAATAGGATTTATCCCATGAATCCAAGTATAGTTCAAAATCAGAAAATTAGTGTTATAAGCCATATTAATAGAGTGAGGAGAAAAAAAACACGATCATCTCACTTGACAAAGAATTGAGACAAACTCAATTTGACCAAACCCAGCACCCCATCGTAATAAAAATATGCAGGAAACTAGGAACTGAAGGAACTTTGCTCAATATTACATAAAAAGCATAGATGAAAAAGCAACAGCTAATATACTCAACTGTGAGAGACAAAAAAACTTTCCCCCGAAGTTCAGGATCTCTTGCAAGGATGCCCACTTGCACCACTGCTATTCAACTCTGTACTGGACATTCTTGCCAGAGCAATTGGACGAGAACAAGAAATAAAAGGCAACAAAATAGGAAAGGAAGAAGTAAAACTTTCCCTATTTGCAGATGACATGATCCTATATGCAAAAATTCTCCAGAAACTCCACATCAAGGCTACTAAAACTAATAAATGAATTCAGGAAAGTGGTGGGGTACAACAGAACCACGCAAAATCAGCAGTGTTTCTATATACTAATAATGAACAATCTGAAAGGCAAATAAAAAAAAACAATTCCATTTACAATAGCAACTAAAAGAATTTATACTAAGAATAAATTTAACAAAGGATGTAAAGGACTTGTACATGGAAAACTACAAAACACTACTTAAACAAAATTATAGAAAACCTAAATAAATGGAAAGACATGCCATCCATGTTCATAGACTGGCACTAAATATTGTTAAGATGTCACTACCCAAAGCCATTTACAGATTCTACAATCAAATTTCCAACAGCTGCCTTCATAGAAATGGAAAAACCAAGCATGAAAGACTAAGGGGCCTCAAACATACAAAAAGAATTTGAAAAATAAGAACAAAACTGAATGATTCACTTTCCCATTTCAAAACTCATTACAAAGCTAGGGTAACCAAAACAGCATGGTACTGGCACAAGGACAAGATGTACAGATAAATGGAATGGAATTGAGAATTCAGTGATAAACCCTATATCTATGGCTGATTTTTGACTTGGGTTCCAAATCCACTCAATGAGATAAAACTAGTCTCTTAAATGGCTCTGGGGCAACTGGAAATCCATATGCAAAAGAATGAAAGTGGACCCCTACCTCCTAGCATAATAATTAATTTATTAATTAATAAAAATTAATTCAAAATAGATCAATGACCTAAGTAAAAAACTAAAACTATGAAACTCCTAGAAGGAAATATAAAGAAATATCTTTAGGACCTTGTACTAGGCAATGAATGAATTCTTCAACTTTACAACAAAAGCAAATGCAACAGAAGAAAAAATAGATAAAAAGGATCTCATCAAAATTAAAAAAATTTTTGCATTGACAATCAAGAAAGTAAAAAGATAACCCAAAGAATAGGAAACAAATTTTTTGAAACCATATATTTGAAAAAGATTTAATATCCAGAGTACATAAAGAACGCCTACAACTCAACAACAAAAAGATAACCCAATCAAAAATGGGCCAAGGGGGAGTGGATGTAGCTCAAACAGTTGAGCCCCCACCTCCCACATGGGGGGTACCAGTTTCAGTTCCCAGTGTCTCCTAAAGAAACAGACAAGCACACGCACACGCGCACACACACACACACACACACACACACACACACACACAATATCAAGTAAACAGGTAAGGGAGCCAACTCAGGGGAGCCAATGTGGCTCAGTGGTTGAGTGCTGGCTTCCCGCAAATGAGGTCCCAGGTTCAATCCCAAGTCCCAGTACCTTAAAAAAAAAGGGGGGGGGTGGGGGGAGGAGGAGTTGAAAAGATACTTCTTCAAATAAGATATAATTAGCCATTAGGGAAATGCAAATCCAAACTACAATGAGATACCACTCACCATCAAGAATGGCTATTACTAAAAGAAATGAAAATAAGTGTTGGCGAGGATGGGGAGAAATAGGAAGCCTTGTGCATTGTTGGTGGGAATGTAAAATGGTGTAGCCACTGTGGAAAACAGTTTGACTGTTCCTCAGAGTTAAAATCTTTTAAAAACACATACACACACAAAAGGTACACACACACATGCACACACATACTATAAAGAAAAACAAGGGGGTGATTAATACAAGTGATTAACACAAAAGTAAGGATAATGGCTACTTTTGGGAGAAGGAAGGGACTTATAATTGGGAAGAGACACAGGAAGCTTTCAACAGGGCTCCTGCACATGGCCGTCCACAGTACAACTCTAGGGGGTGCCATTCACAGACTCTGGCTGGAGAGTGCTAGAGAGAATCCATTTCTTAACCTGGTGGTATGTATGTGGGTGTTCCTATTTTTCTCTAAACAAAATCATGAATTAGTATTCTCTGAATAATATATACATTTTATATAGACTTTTGAATATGATTGATTGCACCAGAAATTGGAAAACTTCTATAAAGGGCCAGACTGTAAATATTTTTGGCTTTTTGGTATACAGACTACCCAACTCTGCAATTGTACCATAAAAGCAACCACAGACTCTTTGTAAATGAATGGGCATGGCTGTGTTCCCTGGCCTGCTGGATTTGGCTTGGGGCTATAGTTTACCAACCTATAGATTTCACCAATCTTTCAAAGAAAAAAGAATGCAGGTGTGGTTTTATTTAGAGGCTTGAGAATTAAATCTGGGATAAAGGATTCACTGGAAGATTGGTAAGAGATAAGGTCCATAAAGTAGCCTTCTATGTTTATTTTTTCATAAGTTATGACGCTGAAATGTTTCACTTAAATTTGACTTTTTTATGAACTGGGCCTTTGTCCTCCGTACTGTAAGATTATTGAGAGAAATTGCTGTTGGGACTTCCATTTTGTCAGGAAACCTTTTTTTTTAATTTTTTTAAACTATCCAGATTAATAATTCAAACAACAACAACAACAATACCATCTGTCAGTAATTGATCACCACCATGTCAAGGACAATACCAAGTGCTTTACACACATTATTTCTCTTCCTCACAACAGTTCTTCAAAGTAGGCATTCTTCTTTGTCTCCATTTTTCAGCTGAGAAAGGTTAACTTTTCTGAGGTCATATAGCTAATAAAGCTGAGATCTGAATCTGGTCATTCAGCTTCAAAGTTCAAGACTTTATTCTACAGTACACTGCCTCTATAAAAGGCATCTCGTTTTAATGCTGCCAAAATCAATTTGGTTTTAGATTGTCTTCGCAGTTTTACTGACTTAGAGGAACTTGATGAGACGGAGCTATATATGTGCCACAAATGCAAAAAGAAACAAAAATCCACTAAAAAATTTTGGATTCAAAAACTACCCAAGGTAAGTGTTGGATTTCAAGTTATGATGCAATTCTAAGGGGGAAATGCTTATGCCTGATAAGAAGACAAGTGATTTTTATAACTTCAGACTTCGTGAAGTGTTCTGTATTGGCTTCTAAGGGTTTTCAGGAAAAGCTCAACCCTTGGAGAATGCTAAAGGTCTGCATAGAAGAAAGAGACCTAAGATATTATTTGAGACATTAGTACCAAATATTTAATTTTGATTGGAAGGTAAATTAGGTGTTTGTTCACAAACTTTTATCTCTGTCATCCAGGTGCTATGCTTACATTTGAAAAGATTTCACTGGACAGCATATTTAAGAAACAAAGTTGACACATACGTAGAATTTCCTTTGAGAGGCCTAGACATGAAATGCTACTTATTAGAGGTAAGCTGACTGCCTTGGTTAGCATGGTGAAAAGATGGCTCTGCAGTAAAATGAAGCTTTCACACAGAGAGGGTAGAGGTCATTGAGGTAGGAGGTATTGATTCCATTGACAACTGCTCCTAACTCAGTTTTGGGGATGCCTTCTCCCTTGTTCTGCAGCCTGAGAACAGTGGCCCAGAGAGCTGCCTCTATGACCTCGCGGCTGTGGTGGTGCACCATGGTTCTGGGTGAGTATCTCAGCAGGCTCCATGTGGTTGGGAATACCTGGTGGCCTGCACAGTGAAGACCTGCAGTTCTAACCCCACTCTTAATAATTCTCCCTGAACTTCCTGCAAATACGGATTCAGATACGGTAAAATGGGCCACATAGAACTTTGCTTTAATCTTGGTATGGAAGAATATTCCTGAGATCTGGTGAATCATGAAGAGAAGACACATAAAAGCAAAGTGGAGAATGGTTCATTTGAACCCAGCATTCAGAACCAAATCTGTCCACAAAATCCTAAGTTGTCTTTATAAAGCTCTTTTATTTCCTTTGCTAATGGAAATTTAAATGGGAAAAAAAAAGCCGGGAAATTATATGGAATAGCTGTTATCTCAAGGTAAAAAGACGCATTTTTACCTTTGTTGAATAACATTCTTGATTATTGTTTTTCTTTAAAGTTTCTGATATCTGGCCTGAAAATGGCTATTTTACCTTCAAACTTGGAACTATTACACTTGGGCAAACCACAGTCCATATTGAAAATCCTTTTCCCTCAGAACTCTGTAGACATTGCTCCATTGCTGCCACCATTCAAATAATGTTGTAAATGAAAAGTCCAGCACTAGTCTGATTGTCATTCCTTTATAGGCAACCTATTTTTCTTCTTCTTTTCTCTTTGGAAGCTTGTAGGATCCTCTGTCACTGGATTGAAGAAATTTTATCAGATGTATCTTTGATACTTGGTAGGGTCACTTTTGATCTTATGGTTTAGCTCATGAAATTTTTTTTCTTCCCCTCCATTCTGTTCTTACTTTCAGAACTCCTATTAAATATATTGTGAATTTCCTGGATCTATCTGTAATGAGTTCCTTCTTTGTTTCAAGAAGACCATCATGGCTTATTTTTCCCAAATCACCTATTGGTGATTCAGCTGTGTCCAAATTGAAGATTAGCTCCTCCATGACATTTTTATGTTATGGCAATCATGTTTTTATTTATTTTTTTTTTTTTTAAAGATTTATTTTATTTTTATTTATTTATCCCCCCCTTGCTGCTTGTGCTTGCTGTGTCCATTCA
>JAQZBX010010769.1:0-37368 GCA_029593785.1 Cabassous unicinctus
AAATGAGAAAAGGTTCAGCTAGTTACATCACAAAAGGTTAACTATACACAAAAGAAAACCACACTAAAGGAAAATATGTACAAAAAAGATATGAGGTATCAGAAAAAAAGGACCCTTTCTTGATAAAAACACTGAGAACACTAGGAATAGAAGGAAACATCTATAAAATGATAAAAAACATATATAAAAAAACCCATAGTTAATACCATACTCAATGGTAAAAGACTGAAAAATTTCCCCCTAAGATCAGGAGTAAGACAAGGATGCTCACTATCACCAGTGCTATTCAACATTGTACTGGAATTTCTAGTCCAGAAAAAGAAATTTTTAAAAATCCATATAGGAAATGAAGAGTTAAAATTCTCCCTCTTTGCAGATGACATGATCCTATACATAGAAAATCCTCAAAAAGCCACAACAAAACTACTAGAGCTAATAAATATTCAGCAAAATGGTGGGGTACAAGAGCAACACTCAAAAATCAATTGTGTTTCTCTACATAGAGTTACAGTTTGAAGCTGGATGGAGCCCAGGAAATCCTGTTCTGAAAGCTAGTCCATTCCCGTGTTTGTAAACCTATCATGGATGGGACCTTTTGATTAGATTCATTAAGGGACCTTCCTTCTGATTAGATCGCTTCAGTAGGGCATGACAGACGGTGGGTCTTAATTCTCTAAATGGAGTCCTATAAAAACAGAGGAATAAAAAGCCACACACAGAAAACAAGTGGCCGAGATAGAGAGAAGCTTCCAGAAGTTGAAACCAACAAACCCAGGAGAGAGAAAAGCCACAGATGGAGCAGCCCGAAGCTGAAGCAATGAGATCCAGGGGAGAGGGGAGAGACAAGCGAACACTGCCCCGTGCCTGATCATACACAGCTGAGCTTGGGGGGAAAGTGAGCCTGGAAGAGAAGGCAGAGACTGGTAAAGCCACCATTGTGCCTTGCCACGTGGCAGGAGTCCAAGATCACCAGCAGCTGACCTTCAGGGAGAGAGTTTCACCTGATGCCTTGATCTTGATTTGCACATTTTTCCTAGCCTTGGTACTGTAAGCTTTTAACTTAATGGATTCCCATTATAAAAGCCAACACATTTCTGATATATTGCATTGGTAGCTTTTAGAAAACTAAAACAACTACTAACAAACAATTCGAAGAGGAAGTCAAGAAAAAATTCCATTTATAATTGCAACTAAAAGAACCAAATATCTAGGAATAAATTTAACCAAGGATGTAAAGTACTTGCATACAGAAAACTCAAAACATTGCTGAAAGAAATTAAAGAAGACCTAAATAAATGGAAGGACATTCCACGTTCATGGATTGGAAGGCAAAATATTAAGAAGTCAATTCTACCCAAAGTGATATACAGATTCAATGCAACTCCAATCAAAATTCTAGAAATGGGAAAGCTAATCATCAAACTCATATAGAAGGATAAGTGGTCTCAATTAGCCAAAACCATTTTGTAAACAAAGAACAAAGTCAAAGGATATGCACTTCCTGATTTTAAAATGTATTACTAAACAACAACAAGAACAACAACAACAAAAACATATTACAAATGTAAAGTAATCAAAACAGCATGGTACTGGAACATAGACAGATGGTAGACCAATGGAATCGAGAAATAAACCCTCACACCATTGGCCAACCGATCTTTGACAAGGGTGCCAAGACAGCTCAGTGTGGAAAGAAAAGTCTTTCCAACAAATAATGCTGAAAGAATCGGATAGCCATATGCCAAAGAATGAAGGTGGACCTCTAGCTCTCACCATATCAAAAGTTAACTAAAAATAGATCAAAGACCTAAATGTAAGAATCAAAACTATAAACTAAAAGAATACATAGGGAAACACTTTCAGGAAATAATAGATGAAGTTTTCAATCAAAATTGAAAACTTCACTTTTGTGCATGCGCATGTTAGTGGCGGCGCATCCCGCATGTCCACGCACAAGCTGTCCAGTCGGTGTGTGTCCTTATGTGTGTGACTGTCTCTGTGCATTCTCATGTGGGGATTAGGCACATGGGCTTGACGTGTTTGTGAACACACATGTGTTCATGTGTTTCTGGGTGAAGGTCCACGTGTGTGCATCTGCAAGTATGTGATGTGATTGTTCATTAGCATGCATGTGTCTGTGGGTGTCTCTGAGGTCTGGTGTGGCCCCCTGGGACCTCAGCTGGACCAATGCCCATGCGCCCCCAGGAAGAGCTGGAATATATTTCCATATGCTCACTGCTAGACACTCCCCTACCCCCTACCACAGGGCGATGGGAGGAGAGGGCCAAGCAGTGGCAGGAGTGCAGCTCACAGCCATGGAGCTTGAGGGAGCACAAAACAGGCCTTCCCAGTCCAGGGTCCTCCAACAATAACCCCAAGCCCTCGTGCATCTGTCATTGGGGATACAGGACACTGAAGGATATGATCTCTGTGAAGCTGCCCTGCCCACCATTAACAGTACCTCCTCACTACCATTATCATCATTTGCAACTAGTATCTCCAGCAAAAACTACCATCACCACCACCACCACCATCACCACCACCACCAACACTGCCCTCACCATTACTACCACCAACAACACCATCACTATCACCACCACCACCACCATTACCAACAACACTACCACCATCACCACCACCATTACCACCACCATTACTAACACTATCACTATCACCACCACTGCCATCACCCCAACACACACAAAAAATTGAAAACTTCTGTGCATCAAAGGACTTTATCAAGAAAATAAAAACACAACCTATGCAATAGAAGAAAATATTTGGAAACCACATATTTGATAAGGGTTTAATATCCAGAATATATAAAGAACTCCTATGTCTCAACAACAAAAAGACAAACAACCCAATGCAAAAATTGGCAAAAGACTTGAAAGACATTTCTCCAAAGTAGATACATAGATGGCCAATAAAAACATGAAAAGATGCTCAACATCATTAGCCATCAGAGAAATGCAAATCAAAACCACAATGAATGGCTACCAAAAAACAGAAAATAACAAGAGTTGGAGAGGATTAGGAGAAATAGGAACACTCATTCGTTTTTGGTGGCACTATAAAATGGTGCAGCTGCTGTGGAAAACAATTTGGCGATTCCTCAGGAAGTTTAGTATAGAATTACCTTATGACATGGCAATCCCACCTCTAGGTATAAACCCTGAAGACTCTAAGGCAGGGACTTGAACAGATATTTGGACATTGATGTTCACAGCAGCATTATTCACAATTGCCAAAAGGTGGAAGCAACTCAAGCTCCCTCAACAGATGAAATGATAAACAAAATGTGGTATACGCATACAATAGAATATTATTTAGCCATAAAAGGGAATGTGGTTCTGATGCATGCTATAAAATGGATGAACCTAGAAGACATCATTTTGAGAAAAATAAGCCAGACACAAAAGTACTAACACTTTATGATTTCACTTATATGAAATAAGCAAAATGTGCAAATTCATAAATTCAGAAACTAGAATACAAGTTATTAGGGGCTGGTTGGGAAAGTGAAAAGGGGACTTAATGTTTAATTGGTACAGAGTTTTTGTTTAGAGTGATGGAAATGTTTTGCCAATGGATGATGGTGATGCAGGCACAACTTTGGGAAAGTAATTTACACAACTGAGTTGTATATTTGAAAAAGGATTAAAAAAAAGAAAATTAAAATTGTATATAAGTTACTACAGGAAAAAAACGTATAACTTTACAACACAAAGAGTGAACCCTAAGGTGAACAGTAGGCTACAGTTAATAGCCTAAATATGGTAATATTGTTTCTTCAATTATAATAGTTATACATATTGCAAAATGTTAATAATAGGGAAAACAGTGTGTGTGAGAGGTTAATATATGGGAACTCTGTACTTTCTGCATGTTTTTTTCTGTAAACCTACAACTACTCTAATTTAAAACAAACAACCAAACTGACCCAGAATGGAGCAGATGTTAGAATTAGAAGACAAGAACATTATAAGAGTTATTATGTGGTTGAGTGCCTGCTTCCCATGCACAAGGTCCTGGGTTCAATCCCCAGTACCTGCAAACAAACAAAAATAGTTATATTGTCTGCATTACAACACTCAACAAGTTAATTAGAGACATGGAAAATATTTTTAAAAGACCCGAATAGAACTTCTAAAGATGAAATCTACAATGTCGGGTGTATAAAAACACATTGGATGGAATTAGTGGTAGATTAGGAATTTCAGAAGAAAAGAGTAGTGAACTTGAAATACAGAAAGAAAAAAGGTATAAAAACTAAAAAGAACATGAGAAAACATCTAGCAACCTAACATATGTGTAATTGGAATCCCCAAAGAAGAGGAGAGAGATGAGGAGTGGGGAAAATTTTTGATGAAAATTTTCATATCCAAGCTTAATAAAAACTATAAACCTTCAGATCCAAGAAGTTCAATGAACCCCAAACCCAAGAAGCATGAAGAAAACAACTCAAAGTCACATCATAATTACTTTGCTCAAAATCAGTAATAAAGAGAAAATCTTAAAAGCAACCAGAGGAAAAAAGACACAATATCTACCAAAAACAAAGATATTAAAGCCAACTTGACCTAATTGATAATTATAGAACACTTTACCCAACAACACATTGTTTTCAAAAGTACAGGGAACATTTGCCAACATAGATCATATTCTGAGCCATAAAACAAGTCTCAATAAATTAAAAAGGATTTAAGTCATACAAAGTATGTTCTCTAATCACAGTAGAATTAAATTAAAAGAACATAAAAACATCTGGAAAATCCCCCAATACTTGGAAACTCAATAATACACTTCTAAGTAACCCATGGGTAAAATGGGAAATCAAAAGGAAAATTAGAGAGTATTTTGAAATTAATAAAGAGAAAACACAACCTATCAGAATTTGTGGGATGCAGGTGAAGCAGTTCTTAGGGGGAAATCTATGGTATTAAATGTTTATTTAGAAAAGAAGAAATATCTTAAGTCAATGACCTCATATTATACCTTAACAAACTAGAAAAAAGAGAGCAAGTTAAACTAAAAAAGTAATCAGGAGAAAGGAAATAATACAGATCAAAGAGGAAATTAATAAACAGAAAACATTAAAAAAGAATAAAGAAATTCAATGGACAATAATTGGTTCATTGAGAAGACTGATAAAATTGAAAAATCTCTCACCAAACAGATTAGAAAAAAAGATTACCAATAACAGGACTCTATAGATTATACAGATATTAAAATGATAAAGGAATATTATTATGAAAGACTTCATGTTCATAAATTCAAAAATTTAGTTGAGGGGGCAGATGTGGCTCAAAGGGTTGGGCATCCATCTCCCATATGGAGGGACCTGGGTTCTAGGCCCGCAGCCTCCCAGTAAAATAAAGAAAAATATAGAAGGTAAGTGGGTACACCACCAGGCCCTGCATGCGGGCACACCGCCAGGCCCTGCGTGCAAGATGATGACATAACAGGAGAGTGACACAAAGGGAGAGCCAAGACGAGACATGCCAAAAACCAGGAACTAAGGTGGTACAGGTGGCAGAACACCTCTCTCCCACATCGGAGGTTCCCAGGATCAAATCCCGGTGCGGAAAGGAGCAGGATGAGAAGAAAGGGCAGGAAAACAGGCACAGAGAATTGCCCAGCAAATGGACACAAAAACAGCAAAAAAAACCCACAAAAAACACACACACAACAAAAAATGGAGGGGGTGGTTAAAAATGGATAAAATGTAAAATAAATTTTTAAAAAATTTAGTTGAAATGCATGAATTCCTTGAAAATCACGAACTATCAAAGCCAATTCAACAAGAAATAGATAACCTAAGAAACACTACATTCATTAAAGAAATAATTTGTTCTTACCAACATTCGTAAAAAGAACATTCCAGGCCCAAATGGTTTCACTAGTGAATATTACCAAATATTTAAAGAAGAAATAATAACAATTCAACACAAACCCTTCCATAAAATTGAAGTATTTCCCAAGTACTTTTATCAGGCCAGCATTATCATGATATCAAAACCAAAGACATTATAATAAAAGAAAACTAGAGACCAAAATCCCTAATGAATGTAGATGAAAAAATTTTAAACAAAAGTTTAACAAGTCAAATTCAACAATATTTAAAAATATCAATACATCATGACCAACAGGGGTTTATCCTAAGAATATAAGGTTGGTTTAACATTCAACAATCAAACAATGTAACCCACCACATTAAGAAGCTAAAAAAGAATACTATATGATTAGCTCAATAAAAGCAGGAAAAGCATTTGATGAAATCCAATATACATTTCTGATGAGAAATGCCTTTGCAAACTAGGAATAGAAGAGAAATTTCTCAACCCATTAAAGAGTATAGATGAAAACCTCCATCTAACATTATATTAATAGTGAAAGACTGAATGCTCTCTCCCTCTCATCAGTTACATGGAAAGGATGTCCACTCTCACCACTTACATTCAAGATTGTACTGGAGATTCTAGCCAATGACATCAGGCATGAAAAAGAAATAACAATCATCTAGATTGGAAAAAAAGAAAATTAGATTTATTCATTGATGACATGACCCACTACATAGAAAATCTGATGAAATTTACAAAAAGAAGCCCTATAGAACTAATAAGTGAGCTTAGCAAGGATATGCTCTAAATCAGGACCCAATCCAACATATGTTTCTCTCAGAGCCAGGATTCACAGGTCCAGGAATCAAAAGGGTGGAATGGGAGTGGCACCACTCCCTAATACCCCTAGTGATCCACTTGAAAAAAATTTGCTTCCTCCCCCCATGACTTTAAGCTCTGCTGCTCTACAGGTCTTAGTCCCAGAAGGAGGAGTGCTTCCACCAGGGAACACAACAATGATCCCGTTGAACTGGAGTTAATATGGCTGCCTGTTTCAACCCAACTCCCGAAGGGCACAAGGTGGTACAGCCGTGAGACCAAAGAACACACCTGGGACTGAGTCAGGCATAAGCTTTCTTGGGACTTACAAACAGGAGAGATTCTCCGATGGTGGCTGATCGGAGAATGAAGATAGTGCTCCGCAAAAAGATGGGAAATGAGGGGTGATGTAAGGGATTTCAGAATAAGGACATTCCATAGGGTATGAGAACAGAATTTCTGCTAGGGTTTTGTGAAGTATATATATGGCGTCTGGTGATGGTTTCCCTATGCTCGTAGGAAGGATGTTTACTAAGGAGGTTTACTGCTTTGAGAAGATTATAGTTTATGACACCATCTATATATTCTCTCCCCTCCAGGGACGGTTGTTAACCTTTAACTTATGTCTAGGTCTCACAGGCGGCTATGTGCTGAGGACCTGGGGGAGGGGGTTGACTGGGTTCCCACACTACCTCATTTTTGACTCCTCATGCCTCTGAATCAATAGGCAAAGAAGGGAGTTTTTGTACTGACTGGGGTGATTGATGTAGATTTTCAAGGGGAAATATAGGACTGCAACTATGCAATGGAGGCAAAGAAGAGTTTGCCTGAAATACAGGAGATCCCCTAGGATGTTTCTTAGTAGCATCATGGCCTGTGATTAAAGTCAATGGAAAACTGCAACAACCCAATCCAAGCAGGACTACTAATGGCCCAGAAACTTCAGGAATGAAGGTGTGTGTCACCAACCAGGCAAAGAACTATAACCAGCTGAGGTGCTTGCCAAGGGTAAAGGGAATATAGAATGGGTAGTGGAAGATGGTGGTTATATATATATAAGCTACGATCATGTAACCAGTTTTCCAGAAATGAGGACTGCAATGGTTATGAGTATTTCTTCCTTGTCTTGTTATGAGCATGTGTGCATACATACATAAAACAAATGTCTTTGCTTTCTTTCCTCTCTTATTACTTTATCATATAAGTTGTATTACCTTTATGTCATAGAATTTAAGATACGGGATATCAAGGATATAGTGACTATTACCCAAGGTCTTGCATCCTCTTTTGGGGAAGAGATGGGTGCATTTCCAGTTGCTTGCAGGACAGTTGAATTATGTTAGGGGAAAGTTTGACTATGTTATTGTCTTTATTTGGAGATTAAGTGCCAAGTTGACAAGGGATGGCCTGTGATGGCTAATTTCATGTGTCAACTTGGTTAGGTTCTGGTGTCCAATTGTTTGGTCAAGGAAGCACAGGCCTGATTGGTACCTTGAGGGTATTTCATAGATAGATTTAAATCACTAATCAGGTGATCTTATCTTTGGCTGATTACAGCTATAATCAACAAAGAAATTAAAAAATCTCCTCACCCAAGCAGTTGAAGGCCTTAAAGGGAGAACTGAAGATTTCAGCAGTCAGAAAAGATTTCTATCTCTACTTCAGCCAGTCTATGTTTCCAGGGGAATTCAGTATCACTTTCATGGGAGTTTCCAAATTGTGGCCTGCTCTAACAGAATTCAGACTTGCCAATCTGCACATTTTCATGAGCCAATTCCTATAATAAATCCCATATATATCTTCTCGGTTCTGTTTCTCAGGAGAACCTTGACTAATACAGCAAGGTTTCAGAATGCAAGATCACTGTATAAAAATTAATTATATGTCTATATAGGGAAATTGAAAAATCAGATTCTGAAATTACAAATAAATATTTAAAATACCATGAAAATATGACAGATCTGACAAAAGATGTGAAAGACCTGTATATTGATACTACAAAACATCACTGAGAGAAACTAAAGGATACCTAAATAAATGGAGGTATATACTTTGGCCATGAGTCAGAAGATTCTATGTTAAAATGTCAGTTCTGGGAAGCAGATGTGGCTCAAGCAGTTGGGTGCCTGCCTACCACAAGGGAGGTCCCAGGTTTGGTTCCTGGTGCCTCCTAAAGAAGACAAGCAAGACAGCGAGCTGACGCAACAAGATGCAATGAAGAAACATAGTGAGGAAACACAATGAGAGACACAACAAGCAGGGAGCAGGGATGGCTCAGGAGATTGGGCACCTCCCTCCCACGTGGGAGGTCCCAGGTTTGGTTCCTGGTGCCTCCTAAAAGAAGATGAGCAGACAATGAGCAGACACAGAGAGTAGACAGCAAGTGCAAACAACGAAGGTGGTGGGGTCGGGTGGGGAGAAATAAATACATAAAATAAATCTTAAAAAAAAAAAAGTCAGTTCTCTCCAAGTTGGTCTACAGATTCTCCACAATTCAGGTAATAATTCCAGGAGGCTTGTGTGTGTGAGTTGTGTGTGTCTAAATCAACAAGCTGATTCTAAAATTTTTATGGAAATGCAAAGAACTGAGAATAGCCAAAACCTAATTTCAGAACTTATTATAAAGCTACAATAGAGGGGAACTTATTTATAAAGACAGTAGAGTATTAGCCTAAAGATGCCATCTTTCAGATTATTTGAACTTTTTTTTCAGTATTCCATTATCTTTGCTGGTTTTTTAAAAAGATTGATTTATTTATTTCTCCCCCACCCCCACCCCCACCCCCACCCCCTCCCCCTCCCCCTCATTGTTTTGAGCTTGCTGTCTACTCTCTGTGTGTTCTTCTGTTGTCTGCTTGTCTTCTCTTTAGGCAGCACTGGGAACCAATCCTGTGACCTTCCGGAGAGGGAGAGAGGCACTCAACATCTTGCGCCACCTCAGCTCCCTGGTCTGCTGTGTCTCTCATTGTCTCTCTTCTGTGTCTCTTTTTGTTGCATCATCTTGCTGTGCCAGCTCTTCATGCAGGCCAGCATTCCTGCACGGGCCAGCACTCTGCGCTGGCCAGCTCTCTGCGCAGGCCAGCTTGCCTTTCACCAGGAGGCCCCGGGAATTGAACCCTGGACCTCCTATATGGTAGACAGGAGCCCAATCGCTTGAGCCACATCTGCTTCCCTTTTATCTATGTTTTTTGACTATATCGTTGTATCGTATTTTTAGTGGTCACTCTAAAGAATATAATATAACTTTTCACAGTCTACCTAGAATCAATATTTTAACTTTAACTAGAATATAGAAATCTTCACCATACTCTTCCCTATACACTGTAGTTGTCTTATCTATTATATCTACATATATTAGAAACCCCATCAGACAATGCTATAATTTGGATTTTTTACATCAAACATAAAGAACCCAAGAGGAGACAAGTCCAATACATTTACCCAGATATTTATCATTTCTGTTGCTTTTCTTTTATTCCCAATGCCCCAAGTTTCCCTCTCATAGCATTTCCCTCTGTTTGAAAACTTCTTTAGGAATTCTTTTAGAGCTGGTGTGCTGGCAATGAATTCTTGGCTTCCCTCCTGTGAGAATGCCTTTACTTCAACTTTATTCCTGAAGAATATTTTTGCAGCATCTGGACTTTTGTGTTGCTAGTTCCTTTCTTTCAATGGTTTAAAAATATTGTTCTGCTGCCTTCTGGATTATATCATGTTTTTTTGTTTGTTTGTTTGTTTTTTAGGAGGTACCGGGAATTGATCCCAGGACCTTGAACATGGGAAGTAGGCTCTCAGCCACTGAGCTACATCCACTCCCCAATGAGAGTTGAGAGGTGTTTTTTTTGGTTTATTTATTTGTTTTTAGGAGGTACTGGGGATTGAGCCCAGGGCCTTGTACGTGGAAAGCGGGAGCTCAACGACTTGAGCTACATCTGCTCCCCTGGATTATATCGTTTCTGATGTGAAATCTGCAGTCATTTGGATTGCTGTTTCCCTATAAATAATGTTTCTTTTTTGTTTTTTTCTGACTGCTTTTAAGGCATAAGTCTTTATCTTGAGTTTTCAGCAGTTCAGTAGTGATGCATCTGGGCATAGATTTATTTGAGTCTATTCTGTTTGAGGTTTTCTTAGCTTATTGAATCTGTAAGTTTATATTTTTGCCAAATTTGGGGAGTTTTCAGCCATTACTTATTTAAAATAATTTTTTTTCCTGCACTCTTTCTCACTTCCTCCTTTCCTTTTGGGATTCCAATGACATGAATGTTAGACCTTTTGGGATTGCCCCACAGGCTCCTGAGATTCTGTTCATTTTCTCCCCCATATTTTTTTTCTCTTTGTTGTTCATTTGGGAAATTTTCTATTGATCTATCTTCATGTTCAGTGACTCCTTTCCCAACCTGTGAATTTCTTTGCTTTGGTTATTGTGCTTTTCAGTTCAAAAACTTCCATTTGGTTCTTTTTTTATATACCTTCTATTTCTCTGCTGAGACTTTCTAACTTTCCATTCATTTCAAGGGTTGTTTGCCCTTGCTTCCTGGAGCATGACTTCAACAGTTACTTTAAAGTCATCTATGTCATTTCTGGGTTGACATCCGTTGATTATCTTTTCCCTTGCAAAACGTTAAGATTTTCCTAGTTTAGCATATATTGAGTCATTTTGTACTGTGTCCTGGATATTTTGAATATTATGTTATGGGACTCTAGGCGTTGCTTAAATCCTACAGAGAATGTTGATATTTTTATTTGTTCATTCTAGCAGGCACCTTCTGTGGGCTGTGGTTCCAATCCCCATTGAGGTTTCAAAGCCTTTTGCAAAGGTATTTGTATCCGTCCTGTATGTACACCACCCAGTGGCTTCTCTGGGACCAGAAGGATGGTCTAACCTGCAGGTAAGATCTCAAAGCCTTTCATTGGCTTGTCAAGGTCAAATCCATGCATGCACAGCTCAGAGATGAGTCCAGGAGTTCATACACAGTTTTATGAGATCAGGTGGATTTCTTGAACTTCCTCCTCTATGTGATCTCACCAATAACACCCCCCCCCTCTTCCTTCTTAATTAGAAAACCAGGGATTTAGTTTTCCTGCTCTATCATGCATTTCCTGCAACTGTGTCTGTCTCTGAGGCCAAGCGACAGGAGGATAGAGAACAAAAACAACAGGGAGCCCCCCTACTCTCTTGGACCACAGGTCCTCTGGTCAGAAAGAAGGGTTTTCCTCCTTCAGAGTTTTAGGGACCTTCCCAGCTGCCACTGCTGCTGGACTCCTATAGGATTGCCTGGAGGGAAGTGGGAGAGAAAAAAAATAGATTTGCCCAACTCTCTGTTACATATACAGGGCCTCTTTCCCGTCCCTTGAACTGGAAATGGAAGATTTCCCTTAGAGCACTCTGTTCACACCAAATGCATACTTCTGGGTTTCAGCTGCCTTTGAGTCTAAGCTGGGCAATACCAAAGGGAAAAAATGGGAAATGCACTGCTGGTTCAGTGGAACTTAGAGATCTGTTTTCCTTCCCAACCCTCCCGCTATCATTCATTCATTCATTCATTTTTAGAGTCCTCAGATAGCTTCTCTGGATATTTTGTCCAGGGTTTTTAGCTGCATTTAGTGTAAGAGAGAGGATGGAATATGCTTATTCCATCTTAACCAGAACCTAAGTCCCCAATTTGTTTTTGTTTTTGTTTTGGAAACAAAATGCAGTGTATACTTAGGAAAAACACTGAGTGGGTATTAACAAAATGTTGCCAATTATCTCTAGGTGGTAGGATTTGGGGACTTTTTCATTTACTTGTTGGTAATTTCCCAATTTTCTCAATGAGCATTATTACCTTTATAATTACAAAAATATCATTAAACACTGATAAAATAACCCAGACATGGTAAGCTCATATTCAGTGCTCAGGACAATTTCTAAGCTCTATACTGAAGATTACTTGAGCAGATGGAGGAGTTCCCCTAAAGTACTCCTGGGGGAGAAAGGCAGCACCCAAATGATGCCTCCTTAGGTAGAGGGAAGAAAACCAGCACAGCTGCTGAACTATGCTCTTTAGAGCAACAGGATACTGGGGCTTTGTTTATTTTGCTTTTCATTGTGTATTTTATATTTCCAAAGCATTGAATTAAAATGAAAAATTATGGAAAGCAAAAAAGGAGTTGTTGCCATGAGCTCTGACAAGGAGTCCGGTAACCCCACCCTGCTTCTTGGGCCTGGAGACAACCACAGTAGCTGATTGGTAACCCCCCAAAAGATATGTCCACAGCCTAATCTCCAGAATCTGTGAATTGACCTTATTTGGAAAAAGAGTCCTTATAAGAGACACACAGTGGAGAAGACAGACACAAAGAAGAAGGCAATGTGCAGATGGGCGATTGGAGCAGTGCAGCCACAAGCCAAGGAAGCCAGCAATCACCAGCAGCTAGAAGATGCAAAAAACAGCTTTGCCCCAGAACCTAGGGAGGTAGCTTACAGAACTGTGAGAGGATAAATTTCTATTGTTGTAAGCCACCATGTTTGTGGTTATTTGTTATAGCAGCCCTAGGAAAATAATCCAGCCTCAGAGAATCAAGCCTATTGATAGATCATCCTGCCCAAGCCAGCTCAATCCAGAAGTCAGATCCCAGGCAGACAGATGGAAAATCAGCTCCATTCTGATGTTGGGAGATCAGAAGTGTGCAAGTAGGGGCCCTAGCAAGACACAAGGCCCAGTGTCCCCTGAACAGGGATTCTTGGGAGACCTGTGGAGCTACCCTATGGAAGTATTTCCATTGTGAATGCTACTCAATTTAATGTTATGTCATTTAGGAAACTTTATGCATCAGTCAGGATAAGGGATGTCATGTTGCAATAACAAAGATCCCTAAAATCTTAGTGGATTGTAATAACAAAGATTTGTTTCTTGCTCCTGTTACATGTTTATCTATGGGTTTTGCTCCATGTTTCCTTTCTCCAGGACTCAGGGTGAAGAAGGCACTATTTCAAACACTAAGAGTCACTAATGGCAGAGGGAAAGAGAACTTTGCCATACCCTGCATAAGCAATTAAATGCTCCAACACAATGGTGCATCTTATTAGTCATTTGACGCCACCCAAACAAGGGGGGGCCAGGAAGTACAGTCTTATGTCTGTAAGAAGGAGGAGAGCTAATAATATTTACTGAAAAGCATTAATGACTAACATTTTCTGTGAATCCTAAGCCCCATGCATCCTATTCATCTCTCTACAATCACTGCCCAGCACAGAGTCTGAATGAGATTATATTCAGTTACTGTTGAATGACTTAATGGATGCATGGAGGAGTGGATTAAATTTCTTGGCCTTTAGAACGTGCTCCTGACAGCACTGAAAATGGAACACAGTAGAAGCACTATAAATATGTGTTGAATGCCGTTGAGTTGACTTTCATTTTTGTCCCTTCTGGTTTTGACTGGAAGCTTGTCAAATCCAAGCCCACAAATACGCATACGTCAGGACAGGGCAGCCTGCAAGGCCTGTGGTGGAGAGTGAGGTGGGAGCTTGTGGAGCTGTCCTGGGCAGTCAGAACACAAGGCTGGCATTGTGGTCACAGATAAGTCTGGTTGTCGGCACAAACCTTGGTGCTAGATTTACTGCCCAGGACTGCTGTTCCCTACCAACCTCCCTCACTTATGGTTAAAGCACAGGTATCCTTGCAGCTGTGTCTCAATGACCCAAGGCACAGCCAATCCTGCACACATACTTGTTTGTGCCCACTTACTTTGCTCTGGGCTGGTATCTGCACCCTGCCGCTCATTAACGTGACTGGATGACACCTCAATCAACAGACCTTTGACCTTGTTTTAAGTTCAGCCTTGAGTTAGTTATAATGTATTGGGTGCAAGAGTCAGAAACCCCACTCACAATGGTTTATCAAAAAAGTGTGCGATTGGTTCCAGGAATGGTTGGATCCAGGGCTCTAACCGATACTCCACTTCTCAACTTGGCTTTCCTCTATGACAGCTTCATTCTCAGACCAGCTTTTCCTCATTTCGCAGCCTTGGCATCTGAGCCTTATGAGAGAAGGAACTTTGTTTCATTCACTACTATAACCCCATGCTTACCTAGACCAGTGCCAGAGGTTCAATAGATAGTAATAAATAGTAGGGGTTCAGTAAATACTGGCATAATGAATGGATCAATGAAAGAATGAATGAAAGGCAGGCTTTAGCACTCCAGGTTTACACCCTATCAGCTTAGTAACGCCAGAGAATGAAGAATATCTCTTCCCAAACCAAAGTCCTTGGGGCTGACTCTAATTAGTCTGGCTTGGGTTTGGGTCATATATTTGTCAGCGTAGGCTAGACTTTGCCTTGGGAACACATGAATCCTGAAATCTCAATGGCTTAACATAATGAAATGTTACTGCTGACTCACATCACAGTCCAAGGTTTTGGGGGATGGAGGGCCTCGCTCCAAGTCATCACTAAAGTATTTGGGCTTCTTCCATCTGTGACCCTGCTATCTTCAACAGGAGGCCTCAGGGTTATCACAGAAAGGAAAAAGAGAAAGACCACATGTGAGAGATATTTTACAGTGCAGGCCTGGAAGTGGTATCTATCAATTTTACTCATGCTTCCTTGGCCAGAGCTGGGCCATGAATCCCAGCTGGGAACACAGGAGGAAAATAAAATGGTTAGATAAACACATAATTTTACGTCTCATTGCAGGCCTTTTGACCCTCCCTGAGCCAATCCTTGAGATCAGGAGGTTTCTTTGGTCTAATTGGCCAGGCCTGGGCTACGGCTCACTTCTGAAATTGGGGGGTCAGTCCCGCCAAATCTCGTGGGCTGGCTGTGGAGGAGGGCTGCTTCCCTGTGGGAAAATCGGGGGTCCTTACCAGAAGGGGGAATGGGTGCTGGGCAAGCAGAAATAACACTGACCACTAATCCCTAGGTATTGCTCCCTGGCTCCTCAGCTCCACTCAGAGCCAGCATGTTCTTTCTGAGCATCTTCAACAGGGGCAGGCTGGCAAAAGGGCTTAGAAATGACTGGTTTTGTTTAAATTATTCCCAAACATCTTTTAAACTCTTGTGGTCCATCAAAGTCTGACATAGTGAGAATATTCAAGGTTTCTTTTCCTAACACAGACTCTGGACAGATAAAACGATTTAGAGCAATGCATTAATAAATAAATACCTTTAGAGTAATATGTATTTTAATAATTCTTTTTTGAAGCAGTTTTATTGAGTTATTCACATACCATACAATCTATCCAATCAATGGCTTTTATTTTTTATTTTATTTTATT
Source organism: Cabassous unicinctus (assembly GCA_029593785.1). Classification (NCBI taxonomy): domain Eukaryota; kingdom Metazoa; phylum Chordata; class Mammalia; order Cingulata; family Chlamyphoridae; genus Cabassous; species Cabassous unicinctus. The sequence continues at coordinate 15,920 of JAQZBX010010769.1, forward strand.
TTTTTAAAGATTTATTTATTTATTTATTCCCCCCTTGCAGCTTGTGCTCACTGTGTCCATTTGCTGTGTGTTTTTCTGTGTCTGCTTGTCTCTCTTTGTTGCAAGGTCTTGCTGCGTCAGCTCACTGCGCTGCGCGGGCTGGCTTGCCTTCACCAGGAGGCCCCGGGAAGCGAACCTGGGCCTCCCATATGGTAAACGGGAGCTCTATTGATTGAGCCACATCCGCTTCCCCAATCAATGGCTTTTAGTAATCACAGTGTTGTGCTTTCATCACCACAAAAAATTTTAGAACAATGTCATTACTCCAAAAAGAAAAACTCCACACCCCTTAGCAGTCAGCTCTCAATCCCTCTGTCCTTCCCCAGCCCTACATAACCGCTAATCTAATTCCATCTTTATAAATTGATTTATATTTACCTTTTATATAAAAGGAATCATACAATATGTTGTACTTTGTGTCTGTTTTCTTAGCATAATGTGGTTGTTTTTTTGGTTTTTTTTTTGGCCTGATGCTAATATTAACATACATAACATTTGTTCAGTTTCACAGAAAAACAGTCTTATATATGCAATATTACCCATATTCATATTGTATTTTAATAACTTAAAAACTGATTATGAAAACTAATATGCATTTCTTGTAGAAAGTTTGGAAAATAAAGAAAAATATTATATTGGTGAGTATTCACTAAGACACGATACAGTGACAAATGACCCTACAAATCTCAGTGGTTTTCAGGGACAAAGGTTTACTTCCCACCAGAGTTTTATATTGGTAGTGGGTCAGCCAGTCTCTGTTCTATGTGTCTCCAACCTTAGATCCAGGCTTGAAGAATCAGTACCATCAAGAACATGTTGTTCTCATAAGGAGGAAAACAGAATTGATGGAACCACCCAGTGGCTTTTTTTTTTTTTTTCTTAAAGATGCTTAGATTACATAAATGTTACACAAAAAATATAGGGATTCCCATATGCCCCACTCCCCACACCCTCCCACAACCTCCCACATAAACATCCTTCATTAGTGTGGCACATTCATTGCAATGGATATACACATCCTGGGGCTTTGCCACTAAGCATGGACCATAGTTCACATTGTAAACCACACTCTCTCCCACACAGTTCTGCACGTTATATGATGATATAAAATGGCCTATATCTGTCATTGCAATGTCACTCAAGACAATTCCCAAGTCCCGAAAAAGCCCCTATATTACAATTGCTTTTCCCTCTCCCTGCCCCCAGAGCCTCATGTCTTTACATCTATATCATAATTACTTAACCCAAGTCCCTAGTCTTGGACATTTTAAATGTTCCTAATTTGTGGTTTTTATAAATAATAAATGCTATAATCCCCATAGATGTTTGTAAAATAAATTCTTTCTTATTACAAAAATAATGCATTTTCACCATGAAAAATACAGATAAGGAAAAAGAAGACGATAAAATTTGCTTTTCATTTTACCTCCCAGAGATAATCACTTGGCTATACTTAAATATACACATTTATATGTGAACACAAATGGGATCATTTAAATATATATATTGCTGAGTGATTTTTGGAATTTTCCTCATGCTTGACAAAGGATACAGAGATGTTTAAAGCTCTTATTTTGCTAGCATGTCCTCCCAAAAGGTTGCATTAAGGTGAACTTCCTCTAGCAGTGGATGAGAGAGACTTCCCCTCCCCTACTTCACTGTCTGCATTGTGTTACAGTTGTCGCTTGCTTGCCAGCAGAGGCCTTGGCTTAAATTCTGGTGACATCTCAGGTGGGCATTGTGTCTAGGTTGAATGCCAGCTCACAGGATGGTTTGGGGCAGCACCAGTTTCTACCTCACCTGTGCCGTGAACTATCTCACTCTGGGATACAAGTCTGACTCAGCCCCCCTCCCTGGGCATGCAGCAGTTGTTGGTCATTGCCACCTCTGACTCTTGTCTCTGCTTGGTGGGTGTCTTGTGAGCCCACCCTTGTAGCTCCCCTCATGTGTGGGCTGAATATGCTTTTGTGGTAGCTTGAGGCTTTTATGGACCTCAGAAAATTCTGTTCTTAAAGCTAATCTATTCCTGTGGGTATAAACCTATTGTAGGTGGGACCTTCCTTTTGATGAGGTTACTTCAGTAGGGCATGACCCAGGATGGGTCTTAATCCTCTTATGGGAGTTCTTTATAAACAGGATGAATATGGAGAGAGGGAGCCGTGGAGACAGAGAGAAATGACACAGGAGCTCAGAGAGGAACCCACAGAAGCTGAGAGAGAAATCCATAGATGGAGCAGAAAGCAATGGAGCCTGGAGAAGAAGGCAGAGACCAGCAGATGCTGCCGTGTGCCTCACCATGTGCCTTGCCACATGAGAGAGGAATCCAGAACCACCAACAGCTGGAACTCAGGGAGAAAAGCATCACCTGATGAAGCCTTGATTTGGATATTTCCATGACCTCAGAACTGTAAGCTTATAAATTAATAAAACCCCCGCCTCCATTGTAAAAGCCAACCCATTTCTTGTACATTGCTTCTGGCAGCTTTCAGCAAACTAAAATAGCTTCTAACAAACAGAATATAGCAAAAGTGGTGGGATATGACTTCCAAGATTAAGCTGTAAGAGACTGATTCTGTCTTGCTGTCACTCTCTCTTACCACTCTTTCCCACCTGCTCACTTTGATGAAGCCAGCTGCATGTTGCAAGCTGCCCTGTGGAGAGACCAAGGTGAAAAGGGTGTCCTCCAGCCAACAGCCAGTGAGGATGAGGCCCTCAGTGTAACAGCCCCCAAGTTTGCAAACCACCATGTGAGTAAGTGTGGAAGGGGATCCTTCCCCAGTCGAGCCTTCAGCTTTGCAGTTTTGAAAGAGACTCTGATTCAGACAACCAGCTAAGCCCCACTCAGATTCCTGACCCACAGTAACTGTGAGAAAACAAATGTGTGTCATCTGAAACCACTGTTGTAGTTTCCCAGCTGCTGAAACATATACCATACAATGGGTTGGCTTAAATAACAGGAATTTAGTGGCTCATGGTTTTGAGACTAGGAGAAGTCCAAAATCAAGGTATCATCAAGGTGATGCTTTCTCCCTGAAGACTGTGGCATTCTGGGGCTGGCTGCCGGCGATCCTTGGTGCTTGGCTTTTCTGTCATATGGCAATGCAGAAGGCAGTGTCTTCTCCTTTCTCATCTGGATCCCATTGACTTCCACCTTCTGGCTGATCCCCATGTTTTTTCTCTCTGTATCAAATTTCTTTTGTTTATAAGGACTTCGGCCATATTGGGTTAAGTCCCACCCTCATTCAGTTTGGGCACACCTTCAAAAGACCAGGGCTTGGGACCTTAACATGCTTTTTGTGGGGGATATGATTCAATCTCCAACAGCCCCTAAGTTTTGGGATCATTTGCTATGCAGCAATGGATAACAAAATAACCCTCCTACTACCAAGGGAGTATGAACTACTTGTTTTTTTTCAATGTTGAGAGGCATTGCTTTGTGTGAGAGGTCACAAAATGATAAACCACAAGCCAAAATCAGCCTGCAGATGGGTTTGCCTGTTTTTCCTCCCACTTTGGAAGGGGTGTGGTCTACGCAGTGTTGAAAAAAAAACATTTTGAGTCAGCCTTTTAAACTTGGAAGATTTCACATACACACTGAGATTACTAGCCTCTGGAAGCTGTGCAGCTGTGATCTTCATTTTCAAGTGGGAAATGATAGCTAAGTCTGAGTAGTGGCCATGCTTAATTCAAGCATGTATTCCCTTATTTGCCATAAGGTGCTGTCTCAGTTTGCCAGGGCTGCTATGACAAATACCGCATGCTGTTTGCATTAAATATCAGGAATGTATTGGCTCATGGTTTTGGAGGCTAGATGTCCAACACCAAGGTATTGGCAGGGCTGGCTTTCTCCTGGAGTCTGTAGCGTTCTGGTAATCCTCCATCACACGGCAATGTCTCTCTCCTTCTGCTACTCTGCCCAGTTCCTTTGCTTATAAGGACTTCAGCCATCTTAGATTAAGGTCTGCCATCACTGGGTTTGGCCACACCCTAACTAACAATAGCAACTTCAAAGGTCCTGCTTACAAATGGATTCACACCCATAGGGATGCAGATTAAGACTTGAACATGTCTTCTGTAGGGGACATAATTTAATCCCTGTGGTAGTTTGAGACTATATGTATCCCCTAAAAATCATGTTCTTAAGCTGGTCCATTCCTGTGGGTGTAAACCTATTGTGGGTGAGACCTTTTGATTAGGTTACTTCAGTAAGGGGTGGTCCAGGGGGGTCTTAATCCTCTTACTGGAGTCCTTTATAAAAGGGATGAATATGGAGAGAGAGAAAGGAGAAAGCTACAGAAGCAGAGAGAAAGCCATGGAACCAAGAAGCTGAAAGCAACAAAACCCAGAGGAGAAGGGAGAGCCCCGCAGATGCCATCATGTGCCTTGCCATGTGACAAAGGAGCCCAGGATCACTAGCAGCCGGTCTTCGGGGACAAAAGCATCGCCTTGATGATGCCTTGACTTGGATATTTTCACGGCCTCAGAAACTCTATAAGCTAATAAATCCCCACTGTTAAAAGCCAACCCATTTCTGGTATATTGCATTGCAGCCGCCCAGCAAACCAAAACAATCCCCAACAGATACACAACTCCCTACTATCCCCATTTCTGAGGCTGAGTATTGGTGGCAATTAATCATTGCATTCACACCATTTCTCATGGTGGAATTAAGAGAAAGTTAAGAGAATGTTAGGATACAGCAAAATAATGTTCCCACATCTTCATCAAAGAAAAATAAAGGAAGACTAAGACAGTAATAAATTCAGACAGAAACCAGTGCAGGTGGCTCACCTCTGTTCCAGGTGATTTCTGCTGAGATTGAGATGTCCAACATGGCTTCTTCATTCACCCATATGGCATTTCAGCTAGGAGGAGATTCAAATTGCCAAGGCCTGCATGGAAGGGCTCAGCTAGAGTCATATTTCTGAAGTCTCAGTTTTCCTTGTTCATTGAGTTCTTTTTTTCTTGTCCTTATAGTCTCAGGGCCTCTCACTCTCCAGTGGCCTTTCCAAGTAGCCTTTCCAGCAGGGGAGCCATGCTTCTTACCTGGTAGCTTCCAAGAGTGCAAAACCAGAGACTGCCAGGTCTTCTTAAGGCTTTGGACTGTAACTGGCCCAGCATCACTTCTAACTCATTCTATTGGCTAAAACAAGTCACAGGCACTGCCCACATTCACGGGAGGGCACTACACACGTGTATGATATCTGGGACACACGATTCATTGAAGGTCTCCGATGTCATCAAGGTGTATTCACATTTCCCAAGGACACTCCAGAATATGCCAGCAGGATCCCTCCTGCATTATTTCATTTGGAAATTAAAGGAGGAGGGAAAAGGTGACCCTAGGGAACTGGAAAATTTGAAGCCACTTGGATTACACATGGAGAAAGTGAAAAATGGCCTTGGCAGCTGGAAGCTGCCAGAGGCTGTCGTGTTCCAACTGAACATAAACAACTTTTGCAGAATATAAACAATAATAGGCTGAGGCCTCCCCATGAGTGTGGTGGAACTCGATGAAGACAAGCACACAAACACATAAATAACCAAACAGAAGCTTCTCCCAGCTCCTGTGACTGACTATGGCTTCTTTACCCGTGACAACTCTACCTCTCCTTGTTCCTCCCATCTCCTAGGTAAAATGGATCAAGATACTGAATCACCAAATTGCTCCTGCTTTCTGATCGCACCCAGGCCAGAATGACCATCTCTCCCTAAAGCCCTCTTTAGAATCGCCGAAGACCACATTCTAAGATAAGGCCATTCCAACCCCAACAGTCCTTCTGGTATCTGTAATCTACCTTGCTACAGCAAGTGAAATATACTTCTGTTTGACTCTTGGTATGTCCCTAGTGGTCTTTGGCTAGTGGGCTTTGACAATATCCATTCATTCAATTATTCACTCATTCAAGAGCCTTGATTGAGGGCCCACCATGAGGCTGTCACTGTCTGGCTCCACCCTTTTTTCCTTTCCTCCCAAGGCTTCAGGCTGCTTCACCCACCCAGGGTCTGGTTCAGCTGCCAGCATTCTAGCTCCTTAGGACTAACCCCAGATACACTGATGTCTTCTGGCTAGGGAGGCACTATTTTAGAGTTGGGCCAGGGAGCAGCTGCTGAAAACCTAGCCACAGCATGTGCTAAGGGAGGAGTGTCTGGTCAAACCTGGTAGGTCTGCTTCCCTGCTTGAGGGATATACCTTCTCTCCTCGCAGGAGTGAGCTGGTCTGTGGGAGTGACTGATGTTACCTTTCAGGCCATGGGTTGGCCTCTTCATTTCATGTCCCCACCTGGGGGGGCAGGGCCCAGCCAGGGACATTCTGCCGGGAGATCAGCTTAAAGAAGCCAGGGGGGCACTGAATGCTACATACAGTTTGGGAAGCAGAGTGCAGAACTGAGGGTCAAGGTCAAGCCCCATCAATACGGAAAGCCAGGAACGAGCTGAAATCTCAGAGGTGGTCATCTTGTCTGCCATTCCTAAGGGCCACGCCATGTGCCAGTCACATGTGACCCGTAGGTGGCTGGAGCCGGGCAGCAGCCACCCAGCAGAAGAGGGCCTCCCACCCTGCTTGGCCACTGTCCCCATTCTATTGCTCCTCTAGCTGCCGGCCTGACCCTCTGCAGGCCAGGGTTCTGAGCTCCATCCTAGCTGCCCCTCGTCCCATTTGGCACATCCCTCCCCCTGCCAACCAGCAGGCCATGAGCTCTGTAACTCCAGGGCAGGGAGAGGGTACTGGCAAGAGTTAGAGCCTCAGTCCTTGGTCCTCACCCTTCTCCTTTAGTCCCAGGTCCACCCAAGGGATGCCAGGATGCCTGCCTGGGGAAGGGGGGTGGGTGGAGGTAAGGGGAGGGGAGTAGCTAGGATGGGGAGCATTTGGAAATCACAGATGGGGGGAAGATTGGCAGGGAGAACTCTGCAGGTCTGTGGGGGTGCAGGTGGTCCCAGGACAGAGCTCACACGGAGCGTGGGGAGGGCACGGGAGCCCAAGGAGACAGGCTTTTCTGTCAGAACCATCAGCCTCAAGGACCTGCTAGCCAGGAGGGGACCTATCATGGGAAGCCAGCAGTGTGGGGCTGCACCTTGGTTCCATGGAGGAACGCAGAGGCAGATAGGGGGGCTGGGTTAGCAGGGCCTAAGTCCAGTCTTCAGCCCTACCTTGGCCCTCCTCCTGGCAGCTCTTCCAGGCCCCTCTGCGGAGCCCTTTTTCCTTATCTTTCTTTGGCGAGCTCCTCCAAGCCACTGTTGAAACATTTCCTCCTCCTGCAAGCTTTGTTTGACCCACGGTCAGAAGAAATCTGCCTTTGTGCCCTCAGCACCTTGGACACCCCCTCCCCTCCTCGTTATCCTGCCAGCCACTCTGTATTGCAATGGAATAGTCACATGGCCCTATTCCAGCCTGGCCCTGAGATCCTGGGGGCCAAGGAATGCAATGATCCCTTTCCCACCTGGCACAGATTGGTGGCGTGGACGAGCTGTCCTCTTGGAGTGGTCCCCATGCCTGCAGTCCTTGCGCAAGCCCCCGGCCCACCCTCAGGAACACTGCCCCGTGGCGTCAGCGCCTGTGTGCAGCAGGCTCAGGAGACGGGGAGGGGTCGACATGACTTCAGAGGGGTGTGTGCGGGGACCCAGCGTGAGGTCATGTTATGCTTGTTTACGAGGCTCTGACACAGTCCCCGTCATCCTCCCCCCCGCCCCGCCCCTGCTGGGCCACCCAACTCCCTCCTCCCCGCTCAGCCAGTCTCTGACTTATTCTCTGGCATCCTACGCTGTCACTCCTGCAGCCCATTCCAGCAGAGATGGCGGGGTCAGAGCTGTTTGTCTGCAATATGGAACGAGGCACGTCAGGAAACACTTTGGCCTTGGGAGGAGAGGTCCTCCCAGCAGCTGTCTGGCATGTTGCAGTCTGCAAGGAGGCCTGGCTGCAGCTTGGCATCTCTGGGGGATGGGGCAGACCCCTGGGCAGCCCATGGGTTACAAGGGACAGACAGTACTGGGGCCACAACCTGGGACTCCATCCCGCTTCACTGCTCATAGGTCTCCCAGAGAAGGGGCTTCAGGGCCAAGAAAAGGGGGCTCCTAAGTAAGGAGTGTCAGGGAGCATTCAGAAGGCCTCAGAGAAAGAGAGAGAGAGAAGGCACATGAGCCTCAATGCAAGCCAGTAAGTGGGGAGTGGGTGCTGGGGAGACAGCTCCATAGCTCAGGTAGGGGCAAGAGCTACCTGGCACTGGTCAGCACCAGGGAGGAGGTGGAGAAAGCCCTGGGGTTTCCCTGCTAAGGACAGTAGGGAACCCCAATCCTAGGCCACTCCCCAAGTACTGGTGGTTCCTGGGTCACAGTGCCCTCAGGGGCTGGACAACGGAGAGAGCTAAAGACTTCACAAGCTTGAGAGTGCCTACCCTAGTGAAAGGCATGCCCAGGCATGCCCTTTCAAAAAGGTTAAAACACTTTGTTGGCCAAAAAGGAAACACGTGTGCACACACAGGCCCACCAACATGCATGCACAAGTTGCCCCATTTGGCACAGACTCAGCCCCTTTGCGGTCCTTGGCATGAAGCCCTACAGACTTTCACACCTCGGTAACAAGTTGTTTTGTCTGCAAGAGCCAGAGACGAGGTGAGGCCATGGTATAAATTAAAGAACTTATTGTGAGGATAGTGAAGCAGGCTAGTAAGATAGGGAATCAATAGATGGATCTGGAACCTGGCAAGAAGCCCACGTGGCTATCAATACCCCCAAGATGGCTGCTGGAAGACTCTCACAGATTCTCCCATTCGGAACAAGATTTTCTCCGGAAGCCAGGAGAAGCCCCAGATGTTCTCCAGGGGCCTTATCATTGGGCCCTCCTGGGGAATTGATGGGCGGGGTAATCAATCAAAACAGCAAACAGCTGGGACTCCTCCCATGCCATTAGCAAAGGGGCGAAATAATTAATGGTTTAAAAAGCAAGTGCTAAGGCAGAATCTCTCTCTTTCTCTCTCTTGCCTTTGGACCCCTGATCTGGCCTTCTTTGCCCCCGCCTGGATCAATATGCAAGTAAAACCTATATATCTATAATCTATAAGGGGAAATTGTAGTCTGTAAATCGGTCCTCTTCATCACTCTTCAGCCCCTTCCTCTCTACCTGGGACTTATGATCTGTTATATTCTCCCATTTCTCTTTTCACCATTCCTTAATAAATTACTGGCCTAACTAACCTGACGTACTCTTGCAATTCATTTCTTGTAGCTTAGTCAAGAACCTAGACAAAATCCAGTTACAATGGCATAGGGTTCGAGCTATTCTCTGGGCTCTTGCTTTTGTTTCTTTCTTTTTTTTTTTTTTTCCTTAATTGAGGTATAATTTGCACACAGCATGCACAAATCTCAAGTACACATAGTGTATAAGCATTCTTGTACAATATCTAGTTTTGTTTCATGTAGGCAAAGGCCTAGAGTGGGATTGTTTGGTCATGCAGTAGTCAGATGCTTAACTTTGTAAGTCAGATGTTTAATTTCGTAAGCAACTGCCAAATAGTTTTCCAAAGTGGTTGTACCCTTTTACAGTCCCACCAACAATGCATGCAAAGTTCAATTGCTCCATAGTGTCAGCAACACTTGGTATTGTCAGTCTTCTAAATTTAGCCATGCTAGTGGGTATGTAGTGGTATCTCATTGTGGTTTTAAGTTGTAATTTCCTGATAGCTACTTACCCTTATTGGGCATGTGGATATCCTCTTTTGTAAAATGCCTGTTCAAATCTCCCTCCCCCTCCTATATTTTATTGGGTTTTGTCCTCTTCTTTCTGATGCATGGAAATTCTTAATATATTCTAGATACTGGTCCTTTGAAAGATATGTTTATGATGAATATTTTCTTCCAGTCTATTGCTTGCTTTTTCACTTTACTAATGGTGTTTTTGATGCACAAAGGTTTTCAATTTTATTTGTCAAATTTATTAATTTTTCTCTTATGCCTAGTGCTTTTTGTATCCTGTTTAAGAAATCTTTGTCTACCAGGAGATCATGAAGATATTTTCCTATGTTTTCTTCTAGAAGCTTTATTGTTTTACCTTTCACATTTGGTCTATAATGCATTTTGATATAATTTTTCTGTATGTTATAAGGCAAGGGTCAATGCTCATTTTTCATGTGGATTTCTAGTTCCTCCAGCTCCATTTATTGAAAAGTTCTTCCTACCCTCATTGAGTTGCACTAGAACCTTTGGCAAAAATCCAGTGGCCATATATGTGTAGCTCTGTGTGTCTATTGACTTTTTGACTCTGTATGTCTATTGACTTGTGTGTCTTTACACCAATACTACAGAGTCTTGTTTACTATAACTTTATAGTAATCTTAATATCACATAGTGTAAATCCTCCAATGTTGTCCTTCTTCAAGGTTGACTTGGTTCTTTACATTTCCACATAAATTTTAAAGTCAGCTTGTTGATTTCTACAAAAAGAGCTGCGAAGGTTGTTCATGTGTCAACGTGGCTAAGTTATGTTGTCCAGTTGTTGGGTCAAGCAAGCACTGACCTGATTGTTACTGTGAGGGTGTTTCATGGACTTAAATCATTAGTCAGTTGATTGCATCTATGGTTGGTTGCATCTACAATCCACAAAGGGGATTGCCTTCAGCAATGAGAGAAGTCTTATCTAATCAGTTGAAGGCCTTAAAGGGAGAACTGATGATTTCAACAGTCAGAAAGAAGAATTTCTTTCTCTACTTTAGCCTGCCAGTTTCTCTGGGGGAATTCATCAAAACCTTCATCAGAGTTCCCAGCATGTGGCCTGCCTTACAGAATTCAGACTTGCCAATTCTCATGGGTATGTGAGCCAGTTCCTATAATATATCTCATAATATTTATATATATATATATCCTGTTGGTTCTTTTTCCCTGGAGAACCCTGAATAATACAAGAAAGAGCCTACTAGGATTTTTATTTGGATAGCATCAAACCTATAGATTGATATAGGGGAAATGGATATCTTAACAATATTGCATCTTACAATCTATGAACATGGTATGTCTCTCCATTATTTAGATCTTTGTTAAATTCCTTCAGCAATGTTTTGTAGTGCTCAGTGTAGAGGTCTTGTACATCTTTCATTTAAATTTTTAATACTGTTGTACATAGTATCTTTAATACCTTTTGGGGCTCTAGCTGTATTAGTCAGGGTTCTCCAGGGAAACAGAACTGACAAGAGATATCTGTTAATAGTATGAGATTTTATGAAATTTTGTCATGTGACTGGGGATGCACAAGTCCAAATTCCATAGGGTAGCCTGCAAGCCAGGGGATTAGATGAAGGTCTTCATTGAATTCCCCAGGAGACACTGGCTATCTGAAGTAGAGATGGGGATTCTCTCTCTGAATGGTGAAATCACTTCTCCTTTTAAGGCCTCCAACTGATTGGATGAGATGTCACTCATTGCTGAAGGCAATCTCCTCAGTTGATTGTAGATGTAACCAGCCATCTATGCAATCAACTCACAGATGATTTAAGTCCGTGAAATGCCCTTGCATCACAATTATCCCTGTGCTTGCTTGGATACACAACTGGGCATATTACCTGGCTGAGTTGACACATTAGCCTAACCATCACACTTACTAATGACAGCTCTCATCTCTTCTCCTCTCTCTCACTCAACAATCTTGTGTACATATTCTCAATCCAAATTTTGAAAGTTGCCAGTCTGATTTGCCCGATTCAATACCACAACCACTGTTTTAGTCTGCTAGATTGCTGAAAGCAAAAACCAGAAATGGGTTGGCTTTTGCCATGGAGATTTATTAGTTTACAAGTTTACAGTTTTGAGGCCGAGAAAAGTGTCTGAATCAAGGTATCATCAGGCAATGCTTTCTCCCTAAAGACTGGCTGCCTGCGATCCTGGAGTCCTCTTTCACATGGCAAGGCATGTGGCATCTGCTAGTCTCTCCTTTCTTTTCTAGGATCATTGAATCTCAGCTTCTTTCTTCTGTAGCTTTCTCTTCTCTCTCTCTGTATTCATGCCATTTATAAAGGACTCCAGTAAGAGTATAGAATCCTCCAGTAAGAGGATTCAGACCCACCCTGGGCTATGCATCAACTGAAGTAACCTAATCAAAAGGCCTACTTATAACAGGTTCACACCCACAGGAATGGATTAGCTTTAAGAACACAATTTTCTAGGGGTACATGAAATTGGGGATTCTTAAAAGCATTTCAAACTGACACAGTGGGCCCTAAATCCAATGAAGTTCTCCTTATAAGAAAGCAGAAAAGGAGAAGACACAGGGGGAAAGCCATGTGAAGATGGAGGCTGGAGATTGAAGGAATGCTGAGGATTTCCCACAGCTGCCTGAAGCTAGGAGACAGCCAGGGAATGGATTCTCCCTCAGAACCTCCAGAAAGAACCAAACCTTCAGACACCTTGATTTTTTTATTTCTGGCCTCCAGAAATTGGGAGAGAATAAATTTCTATCCCCCACCCCCACCCCCCTGATGGCTCCCTTGTCTGCTCGTTGTGTCTACTCATTACATCAGCTTGTTGCATCTACTCATTGTGTCTGCTTGTCATCTTTAGGAGGCACCAGGAACCAAACCCGGGATCTTCCATGTGGGAGGCAGGAAGATCACCAACTGCTTGAGCCACATCCACTCCCAAATTTCTATTGTTTTAAGCCACCCTGGTTGTGGTCATTGATTACAACAGCCTTAGGAAATGCTGACATACCTAGATTAATAATGAATGTGTTATAGATACCTTGAACTGATGGATGATTGCAACCAGTGCACCAATCGAGTGAAAGAGCCAGACCCCAGAAGTTGCAAGTAGAAAGAACCACCTTCTTTCACATCATTCCAAACGTTTCCTCCATGTTATTTTGACTATCCCTTTGCTGCTTCAGCAATAACTGGCTGCATCCCTGAACTTCAATTTCTCATTGAATTCAAAACCTCCCTCCTCCCCCAGGAGGAGGGCCCAGTGGAAAATGAGGGAAGGAACTGGCCAGTACCTCCACTGGTCCTTGCCTTGTACTTCCAAGTCGTCCAGGGTTGGAGAGCAAGGGATGGTGGAAGAAGAGGTATTGTTTTTTCTTGGTGTGGTTGCCCTCTGGATGTGGCACCTGGTTGGGTGCTTCTGGGATTCCCATGGCGACCCCAACGGGAAACCTCTGACTGCAGTTTCGTGACACCAGAAATGCCTCTTTGGCTTGCTGTGAAAGACCCTCCTACTGCCCCTGACTTGTGGAAATTCATCCTGCAGACAATCTCTTGGGTCCAGATAGCTGAAAACCACCTACCTTCCAGAGACCCTGTGGCCCATGGGAAGATTACTCATCTTGCTATGCCAATCTGTAAATACAGCCCATTTCGCAACAGGAACTTTAAAATAAGATTTAACATCTGGGAGGTCATTTCCCCCCTAACTACTTTATTTTTATAATTGCCTTGCATACTACCTATTTGTCATAAAATTTTAAATCACTTTGTCCAGCTCCCATCTGCCTCCCCATGCCCCCATCCTCCCAAAAGCCAAAGTATATTCAATTTACATTCTCATTTGGGGAAAATGGAATTTTGATGGTATTACATTTTCCTGTCCAAGGACTTAATTTTTCTGTTTACTCAACATTTATTCTTGGCCTTTCCATTCGGCAGCATACTTTTTCTCCTTTAGATACAGTATCTTTCTTTAAAATTTTGTTCCTAAGTATTTTATAGTTGTTGTGAATGTTTTTTTTCCCATTTTCATTTCTAGCTGTTTTCAATAGAAAAACATTATTTTTACTATATCTTATTTTTGTCCACCTTCAATTCTCTTATCAATCACAGTTGTTTGTTTACAAAAAATGCCTTGACTATTCTGGACATATAATAACTCATTATCAAATAAGAATAAGTTTTTTGGTTTCTCCCCTAATTTTAACCAGTGAAGCACTTATTTTCTTTTCATGGGCTGTTTCTTTAGCTAGCACCTCTAAAATAGTCTTGAATTTGATGGTGATAGCAGGCATACACTTTTTGCTGCTAATTTTAATGAAAAGGATTTCAGCATTTCAGTAAATTATATGATATTTGCTGTTGCTTTTAGCTACATTGTTTCCTTCGATCCCATTTTATTTTAAATTTTTATTAGGAATGACTACTAATTATGTCAAATGTCTTTGTGCATGTCTTGATAAAAACACATGAATTTTCTCCTTTGTGTAAATGTTTTCTGGTCTTGAATGATTTTTCATTCTTGGAATAAGCCCTATTTGGTCATGATGTCTATATTTTTTGGTACACTGATGGTTTCAGTTTTTTAACAACTTGCCACAAAACCCAATGTAATCATAAAAATAAAGTAAAAACAAAACAAATGTATTAAATTCTAAAATACATCCCATTGCCTTTGGAAGGCAGTACAGCATAGTGGTTAGAGTACAGACTCAGGAACCATGCTGGCTGGGTTTAAATCCTAGATCTGCCACTTAATTTGCCCAGCTGAACAGCTACATTTCCCAGCCTTCCTTGCAGATGGAGATTGCCTTGGAGATGTAAGTAGAAGCCTATGTGGGCCTTTTGAGAAAGCTCTTTTGTATTTTTATTCCTTGTCTTTCCTTCCCCTTCTTTCTGTCTAGACATTATACATGATGGCTGGAGGCTCAGCAGCCATCTTGTGACCGTAAGGATGGATGCCACAAGCTTGGAATGGTGGAGCAGGATTATGGAAGGAGCCTAGGTCCTGATGACACCGTGGAACCTAAAAGCCATGGATACATTCAACTCCCCTGTGCCCAGATTCCAGCAGCCAGCCCTCCAGCCAAGACCAGCTCCTCCACCTCTCCAGTGGACCTCTCCCTCCCCCCAAATCTGCCCTCATTTTGATGAAGCTGGCATCTCCACCAAGGAGACTGCTTGGAGGCCCTGCCCCAAGACCCCAGGACAGCATTCTTGGCCATCTGCAGCTGGAGCTGCTGGACTCAGGAAGCTCAGCACAAGTCCAGAAGTGGGTTTCAGGTGAGGTTTGTTCCATCCACTCAATATCATCAGGAAGCTACCAACTCTTTTCTTTCTGCTCTTCTTTCCATGGCAATGGCATCCTCTTCAGGCCCAACATGGTGGCCTCAGTTCCTCTAGGCTCTTCTCTAATGTTAACAAAAGAGCTCCCATGGTTCTATACTAATATCCTGTCTCTACAAAGTTCTTTCAGAGTTCCCACAATAAAGATTTCTTGCTCTCCAAGAAATCTCAGTAAAGGTCTTCTCATGTTTCATTGGCTTTGGTAACTCAAAGAAATTATCTGAACAGAACCCTCCTTGTGCTAAAATTCATCCTGATTTTCCTTTGGAGAACACTCCTTTCTCATCTGTTGAAAAGGAGCCAATCCACGCCTGCACTACACAGAACTCAAGGCTGGACAGTCAGAACCTTCCACCCCTGGGCTAGTGATTTGTTCAGGGATGGGCATGTGATCCTGGACAGGCCAATTAGACTCAATTCTGGGACTATCATGGGAACTTTTACAAAAGAGGATCCTTTGGCAAGCTTGAAGTCAGAAGACTAGAAGACAGGCATTGCTGGAAGCAGTTGAGGGAGGGTCTGCATGAGAGTGACAACATTGGGAAAGCAGAGATGAGAAGTGGGGAGAGAAAATGCCAATTATATTGTTTGGCTCCTGGATCCAGCCATGCCTGAGCTCCCTCTGGGCTTTTTTCCATAACATGAACAAATACATTTCCTTTTGGTTAAAAAAGGATGAAGTTGGACTTGTAGGCATTTGCAACCAGAAAGGTACTGACTGATATGGCTGGGAACCTGCTCAGGAGGGATGTTGAGGCTCCTTAATGCCCTCAAAGCTGCTTCTGTCTTGTGGCTGAAGCCATAAGGACCATGTCCATGGGACTTGTGGTTCTATCTATTGCTACAAGAAAGAGGGGCACACAGGCATTCCTCATACCTTGGGAGGTCTTGGGAACTCCGTGAGGGGGGTCTCAAGGCCAGCAGACACTTTGGGATGGATTGAGGGACCTTGACTTTACTCTGTATGAGACAGGTGCCTGGTGGGTCCTCAACGGGGCTTGCTGCCTGAGTGAATGGGTATGAAAGGACAAATTGGGCCCTGTTACTCCAGCTCCACATCCCTTCACATCTGGTCCAGGGCTAAGGCCCTTTGTGTGCCAGGCTCCAGCCCTCCCCTTCTTCCAGAAGCCCCTCCAGTCAAGACTTGAGGTCCCAGCCAGAATCTGGAAACCACCAGGCACATCATGCATCCAGGTAGGGGGACCACTAAGCTCCTGGGTGGTGGCCAGAAAACCTATGCAGCCAAGCCCTTGGGGATGGACCCAGGAGCCCACAGCTTCCCAGTTGCCAATCTCATAAGCAGAGATGAAGCAAGTGATCTGATGCACCCAGGGCTACTCAGCCACTGCTCTTCTTCTTTACTCCAGATCCCCAGGCTGCTCACTCCTGCTTCCTGGCCTCACTTGGGCCAGGAGTCTGAAAGTGGTAGAGGTAGGAAGGCCCTTGGAGTCCCAAGGCACAGGTTGGGAGCAGCAACACTGGAGGAGTGAGGGTTGCATTCACTAGTCCCACAGCCTGGCACCAAACTAACTCAGCAGGTCCGGGCCAGGAGATGAGGCTGTGGGAGGCGCTGTTGGAGTCGGGACGCATGGGCCCAGCGGACCCAGGGCCCAGAAGTCTTCTCAGAGTCAGCCTCAGAGGAGGAGTGTTTCCCATAGAGGGCACGGCCCCAGCAAAGGCAGGGTGGGTGGAGATGCAAGGGGGGCCACAGGGACAAGCAGCAGAGACACAGCTGCCAGGAGGGACAGGGCAGGTCCACCCCGAGGGCCACAAGGAAGGACGGAGTATCAGCAGGGGCAAGGCAGGCAAGGTGAGCCTCAGGGCCCAGCCCCCAGCGAGGGCTGACACATCTGGTCGGAAGCTATGTACCGACCACGTGGCCCTTGCTTCAGCTTCTTCTTCCTCCCAAGCGGCCTTGTGTCTTCCCCGTCCCCCCAGCCCCCACCCCGCTGGTCCCTGCCCCCACCGCCCCTGCCCAGTCCAGCTGCTCAGCTGCGCTCCAGGCCGCGTCTGGAAGTCATTAGCGGACAGTGAGGCCCTCCCGCTGTCTGCGCCCAGCCAGGGAAGCGAAGAGAGCTGGGGTGGGGGTGCGGGGCAGGAAAAGGTCCCTGCCTGGGAAGAAGGTGGGAGGGGGGGCAGAGGGGATGCAGGGGAGGGCAGGGAATGAGGAGGATGTGGAGATTGGGGGGCCTGGCGTTTCTTTGCAAAGGAGAAAGAGAGCTAACCTAACCGGTCTCAGCAGGGATGAGCTGTCAGAGGCAGCAGTGACGAGATCTCCGGCTCTGAGAAGGAGCACGGCCTGCCCCACCTCATAACAGAGGACGCCAGGACTCAGAGAGGTTAAGGGGCATCCCCATGGGCCTTCCTGGAACCCTCCTCCAGCCCTTAACACTGACACTGAGGTGTTGGGGAAAGTGACCCACAAAGAGACCAGAGTCGCTTGGCAGCTGCAGAGGGTCAGGCGGGGGAGTGGTACCCCACTGGAACTGGGCAGGAACACTGAGGCTGAGTTCAGGGTAGCTGGGAGCAGAGGTCCCTCTTAGACCCTCTCACGGGTTGCTTGGTACCTCTCATTGCCCAAGTAACCCGAGGTGCCAGTGGCCAAACTGATATCACGTTTTAAGGGAATAAGCAAGGAGGGCGCAGGAGAGAGAGAGTGTGGCCTCGCTGGAGGGGCAGCCTGGGGCACATACCTTGGTACCCAATCTCCTGCTGATCGTCCCCACCAACCTGATGCCCTCTCAGCCCATTCTGTAGATGGCTCAGAAAGGAGGTCGCCTGTGCCAGGTCCCAAGGCGAGAAGGGCAGAGCCGGGGACTCGGGCTGCACAGGCCATGGGGGAGTGGGCAGAGGTCCAGGTGTATTCCCGCAAAGCCTCTTCTGAGAACCAGGAGGTCACGGCCAGCCTGCTGGGTTGCAGAATGGACACCTTTATGCCCGGGATAGGGAACCCCACTGCTGCCCGCCTGCCCCTCCCCACCCCATTGCCCGATCCAGGGTGCTAGCCGATTTCTCCAGCACATTCTTGGCAGTATCTCGCTCCCATCGGCCCCTCACCCTCACTCCCCAAAGCGGACCTTTCCCTGTGCCTTCCTGTCCAAGTTCACAGGCACGGGATGCAGACTGGCAGTTGAAAGACCCAGGTGGGCGAACTTGGCTGAACAAAGTTTCTTTTCTTCCTCCAGGAGGCCAGCGAAGGCCAGACCTCGGGCTGCTCACCAGGGAAGGAGGGGTTTGGCCCAGCCACGGGCTCGACTGGAAAAAAAGAGCACACATTTCTCAGTCACGAAGACTTCTCCTTTTCAGGGACTCCGAGTTCCAAGTTTTAAACTGGTCTCTTGTGCTCATCTTCGAGTTTTTGGTAGGAACTGACTTGCCAGGATGGAAGACCTCAGACATGTCACCATGAAGGGCCCAGAGGTCTCCCAAGCTGTCCCCCTTGCTCCCAAAAGTCACCCCAAGGACAGAAATAAAGGAAAGCAGAAACACGCTATCACATTCCCTCTGAAAAAAGACCTATTTAAAGTACTTGGTGAATTTCTTCTTTATTGTTTTCTGTATTGCTTTAATTGGTTCTAACAAATCAAGCTTTCATGATAGGAAAAAATACATATCTAAAAAGTAACTCATTTAAAACGTTCAGTCCCTGATTGGGTTATTTGGCTAAAATGGAACACAGGAAAACCATTCAGAAGTTTCTTAGTACATAAGTAGACAAAATTTCCCCTTTCTTCTATTCTAAGAAAAATAAAAGGAGCAAGATTTGATTCCCAATAGAAAAGTGGATGGAGACCCCCTTACAGGCAGACACGGGGTGTGCTGGTTAAGCTAATGTGTCAACTTGGCCAGGTAACAGTTTCCAGTTGTTTGATCAAACCAGCACTGGCCTGATTGTACTGCAAAGACATTTCGTGGACTTAAATCATCAGTGAGTTGACTGCATCTATGACTGATTGCATCTACAACCAACTGAGGAGATTGCCTTCAGCAATGAGTGACATTGCATCCAATCAGTTGAAGGCCTTAAAAAGAGAAGTGATTTCAGCATTCAGAGAGAGAATTCCCATCTCTACATCACACAGTCGCTTCTGCTGGGGAATTCATCGAAGAACTTCGTTGGAGTTCCTGGCTAGCAACCTGTCCTACAAAATTTGGACTCATGCACCCCCACTGTTGCGTGAGACAATTTGATAAAAAATTTCATATTTACTGATGTCTCCTGTTGGTTCTGTTTCTCTAGAGAACCTTGACTAATACATGGGGATAGTCATAGTCAGACTTGACAGCCAGGCAAACCCGGTGGGCCCCAGGTTTGGGTCTCTGCCCCTTTTCACCAGGCATGGTTGGGTCCTAGGATCCACTGCCTTGCCCTAACCTCCATCCCCAAGCCCAGGCATGAGTCAGTCAATGTACTTGTTGAGCACCTGCCACATGTCAGGCACTGTTCTAGAAACTCAGGCTACAATGGTGTTCAAATTAGACAAAAATTCCCACCCTTGTGGAGCTGGCCTTCTAGTGAGGGAGACAATACACAAATACAGTGTGTTGCATACTGATAAGAGCTCGGGAGAGAGCTAGAGTGGGAAGAAGGAAGGAAGATATGGGGACAGAAACTGAGTTATTAACATGATGCAGCAGGGGTGGGGGGAGTCCCATTGAGAAGAGGATGCTGGAGCAAAGACCTGGAGAGGTGAAGGAAGGAGCCCATAGGATTCTGGGGAGGAGAGCACCAGGCAGAGGAAACAGAGTGTGCAGAAATAAGCCTGGAATGTTCCAGAAACATCCAGGGGCTGGCTATTCTGTGTGGCTGGAGTGAAGTGGCTGAGTGGGAGAGTGGCAAGAGTGGGTGGGTGGGAGGTTCCTAGGGCACAATAAGGTCTTGACCGAGACCCGTGGGAGGGCGCCAAGCAGAAGATGGGCAGCGCCTGACATAGGCTGAGTGTGGAGAACACACTTGCAACGGGCCCCCAAAAAGATATGTCCAAGATCCAGAACCTGTGAATGTGACCTTGTTTGGAAAAAGGGTCTTTATAGATGTAATTAATTTAAGGATCTTGAGATGAGATGATCTTGGTTTGTCCAGGTGGGTCCCAAATCCAACGTTCTTGTAGGAGAGATGCACAGACGGACAAGACGATCATGTGAAGAGGGAGGTAGAGATTCGAGTGAGGCTGCCACAAGCCAAGGACCGCCTGGAGCCTCCAGTAGTTGCAAGAGGCAAAGAAACCTCCTCCCCTAGAGCCTTTGGAGGGAGCATGGCCCTACCGATACCTTGATTTCAGATTTCTGGCTTCTAGAAGTGTGAGAGAATAAATTTCTGTGGTTGAGCCACCCAGTTTGTGGTGATTTATATATATAAATATATAATGGGGATTTATTTGGGGGTAAAAGCTTACAGTTCCAAGGCCAAATCAAGGCATCAGCAGAGATGCTTTCTCAGCAAAGTCAGCTACTATTGATCCTGGTGTGTTGCCACGTGGTGAAGCAAGATGGCCGCCAATCTATGCGAGGTTTCAGCCTTCCCCTCTGGGCTTCCTCTCTCAGGCTCAGCTGCTCTGCTTTCTTACTGATTTCAGCTGCAAGCTGGCATACAGCTTGTCTCTTAGGGCTTCCTTTTTCTCCTGGCACATGGCTTGTTTCTTTCTGGGCCTTCTATATCAGTCTTGGCCATTCTGCTCTCTTCCCAGCTATAAGCTAACAGACAAGATGGCTCATCTCTCCTAGGGGCCTCAGCTGTGTGAGCCTTCTCCTTTCTGTCACATGGCAGGATCAAAATTGACAGAGCTCTCTCTTCCTGTGTCTGTCTGTCCATGTGAGTCTGTTTATATCAGACCCACCAAGGGGGCTGGGACTCAACGTGAATCACGCCTTTCTGATGTAGTCAAGTCAAAAAGCCCTAAAAGCAATCTTAACAGGTAATCTAATCAAAGTCCCCTCAACTGAATTTAAAGATTTATTTTATTTATTTATTCCCTCCCCCTCATTGTTTGCACTCCCTGTCTACTCTCTCTGTCCATTCGTTGTGTGCTCGTCTTCTCTTTAGGAGGCACTGGGAACTGTACCTGGGACCTCCCCATGTGGGAGAGAGGCACTCAATCACTTGAGCCACCTCAGCTCCCTGCTTTGTTGAGTCTCTCATTGTCTTTCATCTTTGTGTCTCCTTGTTGCATCATCTTGTTGCATCAACTCAATGCACCTGCCCGTCATGCCAGCTCACTGTCTTGCTCGTCTTCTCCAGGAGGCACCAGGAACCAAACCTGGGACCTCCCATGTGGTAGGTGGGAGCTCAAACACTTGAGTCACATCTGCTTCCCCCTCAACTGAATCAAATACAATCAAAGGGTATCACACCCAGAGGAATAGATTAGTTTACAGACATAATCT
>JAQZBX010010770.1:0-43797 GCA_029593785.1 Cabassous unicinctus
ATTTTGTCAAAACCTACAAAATTGTGCAGTGCTAAGTGTAAACTATAATGTGAACTATAGACCATGGTTGCTAGCAATGCTTCAATATGTGTTCATCAATTGTAGCAGATGTACCACACTAATGAAAGATGGTGTTGATGGGGGAAAGTGGGGGAGGGGTTGCATATGGGAATCCCCTATGTTTTTGTTTTTGTTTTTGTTTTTGTTTTTTGTTTTTTGTTTTGAGGTACCGGGGCCTGGGGATTAAACTCAGGACCTTGTATGTGGGAAGCCAGGGCTTGACCACTGAGCCACATCAGCTTCCCTGAGTTGGTTTTTTCATTTGTTTTGCTTGTTTTCCATTTTTGCTTTTTCATGAGGCACTGAAACCAAACCCGGGACCTCCCATGTGGGATGCAAGAACTCAACTGCTTGAGCCATATCTGCTCCCCCACACACATGTTTTTGATATAGCATTTACATAATCTAAAGCTTCTTTAAAAATATATATATATAGAATTTCAAGATAGTGACAACAGGGCACTAAACCAGGCCAGGTGTCCAGCCCTTCTGAGCACTAGAACCAGGCTACATCCCAGGCCACTTGCCCATGAAGCCACCTGTGAGCAGCCCTCAGTTCTTACCTTCATAACAACAGCATTGTCATATGCCTAACAGACTATTGTTCAACGACACACAAAAGAAACTCACATAAATATGTCCCACTAAAATACAGCTATTTTCTTAAATCTATGTCAGGTCCATAAATACCCATGGCCACTCTAGTACCACCCAACAGAAGTGAAAGTGCAATGGAGGGACAGTTAAGATGGAAAGAGAAAGGAGTTTCCATTGAATTATCTTAATGTTTTCAAATTTTCCAGAACATGTGATAACAGAAATATATTTCTAGGATCTTAGAATGGCTTCTTATGAGTGAAGAGCCGTGAGGCCAAAGCTTTATCTTTATGATAAATTCACAGCTGTCTAGAGGTGAGTTGGATCACTGCCACCAGCTATGATTCCTCCAGACACAAGTGTTTTCCACAGCAATAGGGATTTCCCTACTGTAACCCACTTTGTTCCTGCAATCCTTTCCATATTGTTGCTTGAGGAACCCCATAATTTAAGCTTATGTTTATAGTTATTTTAGGAGACAGTGAAAAAGCACCCCCACAAGAGAGAGAGAGGTAACTTAATCAACATGCTGGGCCAGTCTTCCCCATCCATTAATTTCCAAATCCTCTGATTTGCATCCAATCATCCTAATCGTGGGAGTTCACTGGATCCTCATCTCATGGTCACTTGATGGAGGGTAACTATGAGGTGTTTGGTATAGTTGTCTAAGTACCTTGCAGCTTGAAATACTTTCAGTGTCCTCAGAATTAGAATCTGTATATTTTCTTACCACTCACCTGTGGCTTGTCATATGACTTTTGACTTTTAACTTAGAATCTCAGTGGTCATAGTGAGCATGGATCTGAAAAATTGAGTTTTCCCCAAAAAACTTCAATCATTGATCTTACCACCATCAAGTCTGCATCAAGTCTGGCATTTCTGCTATGACAGTGGTGGGTTAGAGATGGGGGTGACTGCTTGTAGAAGTCCTGAGAAACCCTATCTATCCAAACCTGACCTCCCATACCCATACACCCCTTTATGACTTCCTAATTAAAATATTGACTTGGAGATGACAGTTGCACAATTTTCTCTTTTCTGCAAGTCTTCAATGGTGAAGAGTCACATTTGATTTTCTATTTATCAGATCAAATCCCTAATGCCCATCTGATGTAAGTATCAACAAGAACACCTTGTTCACAGAGAATACTGCTAATAAGCAATTGATTTGTTTCTCAATTTGGTGAAAATGTAACATTTTCTTGAAAGTGTTCCAATTACCAAACTCAATCTCTTAAATGCCCGTGGCAAATGGCCTTCTCTATAATTTCAATTTGAATGAGACCCTGATTTTTCATTCAAGCAAAATACCCGATAAGACACCATCCTTTTAACTTTGCAAGAGAAAATAATAAAATCCTTGGCCACCACTTTTAAAACATATACTTAACCAACCGATATATCTCATCAAACTTGCTGCTTTGAGTTAGCTGCAATGACTTTATTCCTTCCTAAATTGTGGGTTTCTCTCTTTTTATGCCACTCATCATTACCCTTTGTCACCTTATTTGTTCTAGCCAATTTAACTCATTGATTTTCATTGTAAAGGCTACAATACTGCCAGCAGTTTGGGACTTTCACAAGTTAGGCTAATATATGTTAACTGGTATCACTGTCAGCTTTATAGTTGAGAATATGAATTACAACCTCTATATCCTGGTTCTGCCTGTAAAGGAAGGGGCTAGAAGAATGAACAAAAAAGAGATCTATGTTTTCCATCTGTACTTTCTAAATGACAATTGGCACTCTGGAAATATGCTATTTTGCTTACAGGTTTTGGGAAACATGGATTTAATTTCGATATTAAATCATCATTCAACCAATGAACATACAGGTCCCTTGCTCTGAAGTATTTTACAATTCAGCATTATATGATTAAATATAGCGTAAACTAATGAGTGCTCAAGTGGAGGTTTACAAACATCCCAAACTACCAGGTAAACTGCAAATCACACTGGGCTTGAAAATCTTACATTACAAATCTTAAGCAGTGGTCATTTTCTTATATTAAAGGAAAGTACCATTTTTTCCTCAAAGCTAGTCCTTTTGTGAAAAATAACAGGGTTTTCTTAGCAATTATTAATAACTTTTTCCTCACCAAACATTTCATTTTGTTTTCCTGATTTATGGAAATAATATTTAAGATAAAATGCCTGGAAACTAACAGTAACTTTGTTCATGCTTTTTGGAAATTATAGCAAAGGATACAGACAGAGACTAGAGAAAAATATTGATTTTTCTAGAGTTTTTTTTTTTTTTTTTAAAGAATTTGCTTCAGATATATCAACAGGGAACTGTTGACTATCTTTCAGGAACTGGAAATATAGATATTTCATATTTAACAGAAGCATCCCTTGTCTTTTTTCAAAACTTCAGGTCTTCAGAAATTGTTATGAATTCACAAACGACTGGAGTTATAGGCTACATGGTGTTGCCATAATGCAACTGCATCCTCAGGCTTTGTGGGGACTAATTAGTCCTCTGCCACATATATCACCCCTGAGGAGAACTGCAGCTTAATCAATAAAGTTTGGAAAGAATGTGGTGAACCTGAGTATTAGCATGCTACCAGAGAACTGTTTCTTCCAGCCATCAGTGTCTCTCCTAACAATAACGATATTGGAGCTTAACATGTAAGCTCCTCAGGACAAGAGACTTTGGCTTGTTCATATTTTTATTTCCTGTTCCCAGCACAGGACCTATTTGGTGCTCAAAAATTTTGGTGGACCAAACTCACTCAAAAGGATGAATTGGCCTTTGGAAAAAATGTTCCCCTCTTATTTGAGATGTTAGGAATTAGTAATAGAATAGAACAAATTTG
Organism: Cabassous unicinctus; assembly: GCA_029593785.1. NCBI lineage: Eukaryota > Metazoa > Chordata > Mammalia > Cingulata > Chlamyphoridae > Cabassous > Cabassous unicinctus. The sequence goes on from JAQZBX010010770.1 coordinate 3,479, forward strand.
TTCAACACGTATTTATATTCTTGTAAATTCAAGTATAGTTTGTATTCTGTTGGAGTAAAATAAAAGGTAAATGTTGGATTAACTGAAAGTTTGGCAGAATTAACAAAATAGTGGTTATTTGTAATTGCTTTTCTTTATTCATTCATCCAGTCATATATTCTTCTAGTCAAGAATTTATTATGGCAGCTTTTTGCTAGATACTGTGCCATATTCTAGACATTCTCAGCTGAAAAGCAACAGATCCTACCTTTAGGGAGTTCATAGGCTGTTGAGTAAGCAGTTATTGCAATTGAAACGCAAAAATTATTGCAACAAAGCATTTTATCTGCTAATAATGAAGATATACACAACATGCATTGGAAACCAAGAGAAATCAAAGAAGGTTTTCCAGGAGAGGTCTGTTTTAAAAGAAGCCTTGCAGAAAAGTAGGCGGAAAGTATAGATAAAGAGTGAGTGAAAGAGCCTATTAACAAAGGGAATGGCATACAATAAAGGTCAGAGTCATAAAAGAGCATGGCAGGCTCTCTGAACTGCAAATGGGGCATAAAACGGAACCTGAGAGAAAACAGTAAAACTTATGATCAAATCCTGGCACTGACATTTTTACAAGTTGGGTGACCTGGGGAATATTACCTTACCTCTCTAAAACTCAGTTTCCTCACCTGAAATATTGAGAATATTATGCCCATTCATAGGTTTGTTATGCAAATTAAATAAGATACAGTATTTCCAATTTCTAGCACAATACCTACAATATGCCAAGTGCTCAATAAATGTTAATTCACTGATCTTTGCCTCATAACATTTAGGAAATGATTGAAGAGTCTTTATCACAAAGATATGACATCAGACTATAAGGTAGCATTTTCAAGCGTGGTTTTGAAGAAAGCAATATTTGTGATATGGAGATGTTTGGATGAAAGAAAATGAAAGCTTGAACTCAAAATGAAGATGAGAAGAAGGGGCAAATATCCAAGAGGTAGAATGGCAGGACAGAGTGAGCAACTAAATTTGAAAATGAAAGCTGGACAGATCTAGTAAGATATTCAAGTTTGCTGCTTAGGAAATTGAATGGATGGTAGCAAATGTAAGTAGTAGGTTTAGAAGATAGACAACATGAGATCAATCCTGGAAACAATGAGTCTCAGGTGCCTATGGAGCATATATGTGGATATAATACAAACAGTACCAATTTACATTGGGAGAATTAAAAAGATATTTATTTTGAAAACATTAGGCAAAAGTAAAAGTCTAAGGGATAGACTATATCATCAGGGGAAAAGGATTCTGAATGATTTAACTATTTCCAGCCACCACAATTCGTATGTCTAATTATCTTGAACTTAATCTATGACCCTAATTAGATAGATGCATTATAATGGAAGCACTTATTTAATAATATTGATTAAATGGAGGGCTAATGGGAAGCTCACAGCTTCATACACCAACCTCACCCTAAGTTTATCCCCAAAGAGAAATGCTACTGTGGGTGGGTTGAGTTAAGGACATTTTATCAATAAGCACATGGATTCGACTGACTCTTCTACTCTTCAGAGCACCAGAGAGCAGCTTCTGTCTTCGATGGCTCCTTTCTCTTTGAGTAATGCTCTCTTTTCCCATCTAGCTGATTGAATGGAGGCAGCACACTTGTCAAAGTTGTACCAAATAAGAAAGGCTGGACTGGAGACCAAAGCCACTCCCAATCAAAGCTTTGGGAGCCAATTTCCTTCCTCAGATGACTGTTCTCTGGATTGGGAGTCCCTTGCATAAATTGGGTAAGAACAAAGATTTGAGTTTGGGCTTAGATTGGAATTAGGCAAAGTGGATATTTGGACCGACCTTGCTTCTAGGTATTGAAGCCTACATTTTATCCTAACCAAAGAAGAACATAATGGATGCTGCCAGATTCCTTTGGGATTAGAGCAATGCCCAGTAAATAATAATATGTTCTTTGACTTGCTTGTTACTTTATGGAACTATTTACCTCAGAGCTTTCAAAAGTAAGAGCAATTAGTTGAAGGAAGAATTCAGATAGTCCTGGGGATATGGCCCAGTTTCATCCTCATAAAGCCCCTATGTCCCCTTCCCCATTTGAATTATGGATTATCTGAACATGAAAGTCATCCAAATTATCCATTCAGAACCTTATATGTAAAATTTCAGCAGATACTACCTTTTATTTGTGTATATGAAAGATGGATATAGCAAGACACCATGACATCATTCCCTACGTCCAAGATAGAATTAGTTTAAAAGAAAGCTGCAATTGAGAGTACTGTAATCAAATTGCTACTTTGGACTATGTCAATTATAGCAGCATCTTCAGGTTCTTGCCACAAATCATTATCTTCAGCAAACTGGACTTGACTTAAAAACAGAAGGCTATTTGTGCGTGCTTTTTTGTTTGTTTGTTTTTTTACCAATCCTAGGACTATAAATTGGAGTAAAAACAAATGCTCAGAATTTAGAAGCACATTTTGGCCTTAAAAGCAACTCCAAATAATTGAACATGGTATATGTTAAGCAATTCAATCTTTACTCCTTTTTCTAGAGTTAGAATAGATTATAGATAGTCAGACCAAAGGGTAAACTGAGTTACAAGGGCAACTCAGTTTTATGCCCATTTTCTAAGATTGACAAATCTTTATTATAATTTCTACCCTTCTGTTTGGAATTTCGTCTCACTCTACATACTGCTATGCCCAACTAATCCAACTAAAGACTGGAGCACAATTACAAGGCCTAATATTTCATAATAACCACTTAATTAATGAAAAACAGTCACCAAATTAGTGTTTCAGGAAAATATACATATAAAAAAGTAAATTTTCCCTTGTGATTTCATTGTTATTTCCAAAATATTTAACCTCAGAAAATATATTGACCCCAATTCTAAGTTTAAACTCTCATTCAATTTTGGTTAATTGGGTAAAAATAATGGGCATAGCTAATTGTTAACAATTCTTGAGTACTACCATATTGTAAGCAGTGTTCTAATTGCCTTAAATGAATTGTCTCATTTGTCTTTAACAATTGTATGCCATGATTGCAGTTATCATCAGATAAGGAAATTGAGGAACAGAGTGGTTAAATAAGATAACTGTGGTTATAAAACTATTTAGTGGTTGAGCAGTCTGACATTCAAGGCTACACTCTGATTATTTTAAATTATATATATATATATAAATATAAATATGCATAAAAATACCACAGGGTTCACCTAATTTCACCTCATCAAGGGTTCTTATTGTTTCATTTGAAGATAAATTCCTAAGCAATAAGACAGCTTTACATTGGTTTAAATAATGGTCAAAACCTCGAGAGAGGAAACATTGGAAAATAATTTATCTTGTAGAGTCTAACAGTGCAAGTATCAAGGCATCCATTTCTGTAACATAGATCAGAAGTTCTCAAACTTTTTAGTCTCAGGACCCCTTTATATTCCAAAAAATAATTGAGAATTGCAAAGTGATTATATTCATATTTATTGATAGTTAGCCTATTCTAAATTAAAGCTGAGAAAATTTTAAATAAATATAAAAGTATATGTTCCATAAGCTATCAGAGAGATGACATCATCACAGATCATATACCCTCTAGAAAACTCTACTGTATACTCATAAGAGAATGAGAATGAAAAGGGCAAATAACATTTTAGGATTGTTACAAAAATAGTTTTGATGTCCTGGACCCCCTGAAAGAACCATGTTTTGAGAACTGCTGATCAAAAAGTTATGGTTCCTATCCTGTCCATTCTTTTCCATAAATGCATTTAACTTACTGACCCTCCCCCCAAATAATAGTAAGAGATCCTACAAGACTATCATGTGAGTAATTGGGTTGAAGTTAATCTCCCAATCACCTTTTAGTCATTCCCTTAAAACACAAATGCATGACTACATGTGTGAGTTCATGATGATGTGTATATTTCTTAGTTCACAATCAAACTTTTGTGAATATGCAGACATTGAAGCTATATTCAGACTCTTGGCTCTATTAGGTTGAAGTGCTGAGATGACAGGGAATAACTGATCTCTCTGAGGGCATCCTCTGCTGGTACCAGGACTATGTTTTAGTCAGGGGTTGGATTTAGAGGACCCGAAACACATGTGATCCTCCCTATGGGAGCCAAGAATGGCAAGAGCCAGATACTCAAGCCACTCTTGACCAAATAGAGCCACGAGCCAGATGCTAGGGAGAGAGAAAGTCAGCATTTCAAGTCCAAGGGAAGATCTAAAGGCAACATTAGATCTGGAAAGTGGAAGCAAGGGATTGAATTATTCAGATATACGGTCAGAGCCATCAGGTCTAGAGTAAGGAGGATTTAAGGTAATGGTTGCAGACAACTTTAGTGCATCACTGGATGACTTTTATCAGCCAATTGGTCCATGCATGGCTGTGGCAGACTGGCTTATAGAATAGGGTCAATTCTGTAAAGTCGAAAAGGAATGATTAGCTTAGATGAATTTTAAGGTCTCATCTTCCTACTAGAAAACAAAACACAACAATCAAAACAAAAACCCTGATTCAATGTCTTCCTTACTCTGGCCAAATCACATTGTCACTTACCACAATTAATAGCTATAATGAGCAAAATTATATGCATTTCTAACCGTATACATGACGGACCATCATGGAACAAAAAGAGCTTCCATTTTAATATCGTGTTTTCCTTTGGTTTTTATCAATTCACACACACACACACACACATACACACACACAAGAATGAACGATGACTAACATTGCAAAATGTTAGAATTTTTGCCTCATGGTAAACCCAATAGTCAGCTTTAAACGTTCATCATTTCTAAATTAGATCAGTTAATCACATACTCACTTATTTTCTTATCCCTAAAGATGCAGCTTATAGAATAGTTAGGGTGGTGCAAGAGAGAAATAAAAAGAACGGTATTGATGATTTCTGAGTTTCATTATCAATTCCCCATCAAACATATGCATATAAATGCATCTGCCTGAAACTGTTATATTACTCTGTTCTTTCTCAAGCACTCACCTTTAGCTGAATGATGCTCTGCAGTCAAGAATTATGTGACAGCATGACCTTTATGAAACAGCTGAGGCACCATTGTGTTAACAATCAGCGAATCCTAAAACAGCAGCAAACATGTTGGTTAGATGTCCATCATTTCCAAATGCCCTATTTGACAGTTTCCTGGAGTTCAGAGACAAACAATCAGGCATATGCCACAGTTTTACATTAAAGATTTTACTGCAGTCAGTCCAGAGGAAGCAATTCACTATCTAGCAAGTTTTGCCTTCTTTTCTTGGACTGCCTAGAGATAAATTTGGACAGGTTTTGAAGAGGCCAAGTGGGAATGTATAGGCACTTCCCAGCGAGGGTCTGGTAGCAAACTCTACCTGCTATAACCCAGGTATACCTCTGACTGAGGAGCCGATGCTTCAGAGCATAAACAGGAAGAAATTCCTTCTCGTCTTTTGGTCCCTGAACCTGCTCTCCCAGCCAAGATAAAGAAATCCATCCTCACCTATCAAAACATGTTGGACTATGTGTCCTCTGAAGATTCTTCTAGCCAAACATCCTGAGCCTTAGATAAGACTCATTCCACAAGGGGATTCTCTGTATTTGATGGTTCTTTGAGTTCTGCACTCTTTCATGCAAGTCTCTACCTTACTTTAACTCCTTCTAGTCCAAGTAGAAGCTTTCAAAATAATCAAGACTAAAGATGAAAAAGCAAGTTAACCCCAGAAGTTCTGAGTTCAGAGACAGTTTCAAACACCAAGACTTTTTTTTAAAGTTTTACCCCAAAATTCTGTGTTACCATGCCCATCAGAGAAGGCAATATGATATGCAGGATATCAGAACAACAGATGCCCTGCAAGTCTACACTTCTACAGAAGGGCCCAGACCGTGCCAGGGGTATCTCTGCTCAGGAGGCTGCCCCAAGAAGCATGTGTGGTGGTGGTGGCCCTGGCAGAGATTGCTCAGAAAGGAAGGCCTTAGAATCATGTGCAGCTCATACCACCTCTGAGCACAGACATTCTCTCTGATATCTCTTGCTCTGAGGTTGAAATATTTGAAAACTGCAGAGCTCTGTTTGTTATCAAGGTGAAAGTTGATGTTCTATTCCAATTTGACTCTTGCTGTAACAGGACAGTTTTAGAATGACTTTTTTGTAAAGGCAGGTAGGCAACAGTGATGTTAGAGTTTCTGCAGAATCACCATAAACACCAGCAAAAGAGATAGACATGTTGGAATTAATGTGGCTGAAATATTCCATTTCATTACAGCTAGAGTCACTGAACTGACATTACAGTCTTTTATAAAATCTCTTATTCACCAAGGTCACCTACAGACAAAGAATGTGTTACTGCTTCCATGATTGTCCCCAAACACTTGTAGCTGTGTACAATAGGAAAGCTTATTTCAAACTGTTTTCTCACTGGATCATTACTGCCATCTTCATACATTTTTAACAAGATACAGAAGTGACAAAGAAAGGTATGTGATGGTCTGTATCAATAAAAATACTTGACTGTTACTCAGCTAACAGCTAACTTCCAGCTATTTCTTGGGATTCTCTGTTTCTTTGAAAAAGTTTTCATTAACCACAAACAAATCTCCCTTGGCCCCCAAACCGAACATCAACTTCTACTTCATTTCTCTCCTGTTCTGTTCAAATGAATTGTCCACACACTCTGTCTTCTCTTTTTCATCTTTCATTCACTTTTCAGCACATACCAATCTGGGTTACATCCCCACAACTCCACTGAAACAGTTCTTGTCAAGTTTAGCCATAGGCCCATTTTGCCAAATCAGGGACACATTTGTCCTTATATTATTTGGCTATTGAGCAGCATTAGACATGGATGGCCCTTCCTTCCTCCTGAAAACATCCTCTGTGCTGAAATTAAGTGTCACTACATGCTTCAGGCTTTCCTCCTATTCCTCGAGTCATTCCTTCTTAGTCTCCTTTGTTGGTTTCTCCCCCCTCTATCAAAATCCCACATATAGGATGTCTTAGCACTCAGTCCTAAGTTATCTTCATTTTCTCTATCTACACCCTCTGATACAAGTTGCTTCAAGTACCATCTATACATTGACTCAAGATTTATAACTCTAATCTAGACTTGTTCTGTTTGAGGCCAAGATTCATACATAGGTAGTTAAATAACTAGAGATAAATAATAGATAATAGAATGTAGATAGATAGATAGATAGATAGATAGATAGATATGATAGATGATAGATACATAGATGATAGAAAAGATAGATGACAGATTAGATAGATATATAGAGAAAATAGATTAAAGATTAGATACATTGTATGATAGATCTATAGAAAAATTAGATAGATAGATAGATAGATAGATAGATTCACATCCACTTAGATATCTTGTAGGCATGTCAAATACAGAAAGTCCAAATTAGCAAGTCCAAACTGAAACTAGCTAAGTCCATCCATATCTACAAATCTGTTTCTCCTCCCATAACTGCCAACCATATAATCACTCAAGCTTGAAAACTGAATGTCATTTTTATTTACTTCATTTCCCTTACCTTCCATAGCTCCCCAACAATGAATCTTATCAGTTCACCTCCAAAAATATTTCTCTAATTCATGTACTTCTCTCTTTTTCCACTGCTACCACCTTAATGAAGCCGTCAAAATTCCTGGCCTGAATTTACAAGGAATAAAAAAAAAAACTCGAGTTCTCTCTGCTTTTACTTTTTACTTCCTCCAATGAATTTTCCTACCCAGAAATAGATATCCTAAAATCGTAAACCTGATCATGACATTACTTAGTTTAAAAACTTTTAATTGCTCTCCATCACACTTAATAAAATCCAAACCCCTCATCATGGGTCAAGTCTCTGCATGGTTGAGCATCAACCTCATCATGTGCCATTCTTCTCTTGCTTGCTACCTTCTAGCCATATTGGTCTTCCTTCTTGCTTTCTAGAACATGTTCTCCCATTTTTTTTCCTAACAGCCTTTGCATTTGATGCTATCTTTGTCTGGAATGCTCTACCCACCACCATTTTATAGGAAGTATTGTAATGTATACTTATCTCACCATACATCTTTTTACTGTATGAATTGCCAAATAGAAGTAATTGTTCCATGAAGTAAGCGATCATGTCTACTTTGTTCCCACAGCATGTTTATCGCCTGGTACATATATCATAGGTGCTTGGTGCCTGCTACAGTATAAGCACTCAAAAAATAATCAATCTTAATTCTTTAATAATATAATTCATAGAACATCATCATGAAAGCATTGAGATTTTATACTAAGTTGACTGTATATCTTCCATTATTCTTTTTCCTTCTCATATTATGGTTTTAAAACCCTATGTTGAAAGTTATATCAATTCATCTTTGTTATATATGTGACTCAATCATGTGATAAATCAATGCAACTCCATCTCAGAACCCCTCCATGTAACCACCACGTGGCTTTAGGAAAATAGGAGGGCTAGGGATAAAATGGCTTAACACTATATGGATGATCAACAATCAATCAACAATTGTTAAGGACAACTACAATATATATGGGCCACTTATCATATGACTGTGAGTCATTGGAGGTATCTGACATCACAGACTAAACTGTCTAAAATTCAGGATAAATTGAGCCTGTCCTTTGAGGAGTTTATTAGCAACACACATCCATAAAAATAAAACAAATTGTAGGATTTAAGACGTTTAAAATATTTAATGAAGTAGTGAATGAGTAGACTATGAGTGAGGGGGGAATGTTAATGCTCTTCTAATTTGGTTTTAAAGAAAGATAAAGAATTTCCGATGGATGAAAAACAAAAGAGAAAAGTTGCATTGAAAAGAGGAAAAAATAGATTATAACCATTCAGAAGGCTTGAGCAGAGGAACGATTGGACAATGTAGTGAAATTACTACTACTCAAAAACAATGAGGGCAATACTGAAGAGTAAAGAGAACGGATCTAGAGGGCTAAATTTTTTTCTCTGATCTATATGGCACAAAAAGCTGTCATACACTTACTATAATCAGCCTGGGGTTCTCTCCCTGGTTGTCTTGCATCAGGATCATGGCCCCAACACACCAGATTAATGCCATTTACATACACAAGATCTGAAAAACTGTTGTGACTATTGGTAGCACACAGTTCTGCACAGCTTCAGTATCACTACCACTAGTCTATTCAGATTCCCTCTCTATGCTTACCTTAATGTGATTTTATCCCCTGAAGTTAAAATATATAGCAAAATACGCAAAAGCTTAAAATATCAAAAGGAAAGCACAGACAGAAGATAACTAGTCCTAGATTGCTATAAACACCAAAATATCATTAACCCCCAAATCACCACTACCTTAGCTAATGTCACTTTTATGCTCCTGTTTTGCCAGACTGCACATTCAAAACCACAAAAATAATTATATGGCATTTCTGGTAGCTTCAAAATAAAAATGAAACAGCAACAAAATCCCACTGGAAAACATTATATACTTGTTTCCACTGGAAGGATATTGTTCGTCTCTTAGAAAACAGTCATCTTTTGAAAAAAAAAAAAAAAGCTGGTTGGTCTCTTATGGACAGCTATTATAGCTGCTCAATACTCCTGTGTTTTTCTTTTCACTTAGAAAAATATAAACAGAATGTATCCCTTCTCAATGGGACTCCACAGGTGACTAAAGCTATTTCATGAAAGAAAACACAGACCAACCATTTAAAGGAAATGTATCATTATGGATGGATTGGAATCAGATATCAATTTTCTTTCTAACTTTTAGGTGAGCATTTTTGCATGTAAAGAAAGTCTTCAGATATCTTTTTCTTTATTGCTTATTAATTCAATAATGAGTGAGTTTTGACTATGTATATTATGATGGGTGATAAGAATGCAAAAATACTCAGTCCCTACTCTCAAGAAGCTCACAATTTAGTTTCTTTCAGTATTTCCAAAGACAACATTGATTCAAATAAAAATATAATTCATGTTTCACAAATCTCCACACATTGCATTTTAATAATAGTATTTAGAACTAATTCTGTATAACTTGCTAAAATGTTAGTTCCTAATTTCCTAATATGTGTTTTATGGAACATTAACTCTCCATCATGTCAATCGGTATGACAAGGGGGAAAGTGTTGCATTTAATGACACTAGACAAAGACAAAGAGTTTCTTGATTAGGGGAATCTCATAGGTTCTAACATTCAGATATCTATTATGAATATCTCAACAAGAAAATATATTTTCTGTTATTTCCTTAACTTATTTTACCATGAAATCTATATTCCATGGGAAAATCTCACATATATAAATTCCAGCAGAATTTATTTTTGTACTCTAGATAAGGTACAATTTAATTGGTTCAGAGATGGATTAATTAGTAGTGGTATCTTATTTAACCTAGTAACCAATCCTCATTATCAAATTATCTCAAATCTGTCAATAGAAAGATTTAGCTCTATTTACATAAGAAATGACCCTTTACATATGATTTTGAATCTGAAAGAAAATCAAGTTAAATAGCTGTTTTCCTCTTCCTTCAAGTATCCAAGTGCCAGACTCCCACCAGAAAAGATGCAAGTTTGATATAAAGAGAAAAGCAAAGTCAGTGAATGGGGAAAGAGAAATGTTTTAACAAATGTGTACAATTATGCAGAGAACATTTCAAGGTTTCAAGAGGAGAATGTAAAGCTCATCAAGAAAGCACTGGAATATTTCTCCCAATAAATGACCATTTCATAAGAATCAAGATCATATGAATATCATATGTTTAAAAATGAAATCATATACAGAATTCACTGCTTGTTAAACCAGAATGCAGGTCTGAAGGCCCAGCTATCACATGTCAGTTTTCCTCCCTACAATCTTGGCTAAGTCACTTCATTTTCCTCTGCCTAAGTCTCTCCATTCATGTGGAGATTGGTCAGTTAAGAGAAAATGAAAGCACTTGGAGCCCTAGGTTTTATTTTATTTTTGCAGCAGTAAAAAAACTGCTAAAATCATATTGAAAAACTGAAAATCTGGTCTGGATAAGTGTAAAATTTTACCTTTCTATAAATATTAATTAAGTCAAATGTATTTTTCTAGAGAGTCAACTTTTATCATTAAACACTATTGCAAAATAGTCTGGGATATCAGTGTAAACTTTAAAGAAATAGCTCATCTACACATATTCTGGAAAGACAATCCAAATGAATTTTCTTCCTCACTAAAATATGAAATTCTCAGAATGTCTAACTGGGGAAAGTATACCAAATGACATCACACAACCACATTCTGCTTTTATGCAAACTCTGGGCAATACCCTGAGCACAGAGAGTTTAAAGATATAAGCTGGGGTGAGGGGGAGGAAGATAGTTGCTTCTCAGACATAACCAGACGAAAAACAGATGGAGAAGATACAGAATGCAGAAGCATGACGGCACATTCTTTTTAACAGCACAATTATGAAGGCATCTGTTCTGAAAGTTAGGTTTCCACTGCATTTTTTTTTTTTTACCCGATAGATGAAAAAACAGAAGCATTTTAAATTGCAAGCATGACAAAGCTATAATATGTTACTTATATACAGGAGCTGTTAATTTAATAATGTCATGGATAAGGTTGATTAACAGCACCATATCCTGGTGGCTTTATCTATAGCCAGGAAAGTCACCTCAAACTAAATGACTTACTGCCCCCAGCTCCAAGTCAGAAGGGCAGATCTGAGCAGTATCACGATAGCTCAGTCCTCAGGAAAGGGGAGGGGACTGAGGGTGAGAGAGGACAGAGCACAATTTTTCTTAGGCACTGGCATATTTCTGCTAGTGGCAGGGTGATTTTACTGGCATGAGTCAGAAAGCATGTGAGTCATCTGTATAATAAATGAGACAACTTTATTTCATTCAGCTTCTGCTCACTTCATTATAGCAAGAGAAAGTAAGGAAAATTTCTGCCTCCTATCAGGTTTGCCCAAAATGATCAATCACTGATGGCCCCACATGTCCCCATCGGAGCCGTATGAGACTGTGAAGCCACAGAACGTATTGCCAGCAGCCAAGGCAAGAATGTGACTGCCAAGCACACGGGCTCCTGCAATGATTTACCATTTCCCAATGTCACATTTGACAACAAATCTAAGAAGCGCAGACTTCTCAGCTAGAAGTTTCCCAGTTAGATCTTCTGTCGCAGTTGCTTGGCTTTGGTCTCTACACGAAGGGCCAGTTACTTTTCAGCATCCCTGTTTGCCAACACCGAATCCCACAATTTGGATGTCACCCTCCCAGTCTCTTCCATCTTTCCTATTCAACTAAAAGACTCAATGAAACCAAAGTCCTCATTGAACTGTCTGGTGGACTGGCAGCTCAATTCAGGAGTGGGGAAAAGGGAAGAGCAAACTAACACACGTATTTGTTAACTATGAATGGGACTAAGGGGAAAACTATTTCTTTGAGGGTAGGGAATGCAATGCAAGGAGAATAATCCAGGAGAATTTGGGCAACTTAGTGTCTGCTCTATAGGAGAAGATGCAAAAAAGTGTCACGCTGCTCAGTTGGAAGCAAATCAGAATTATCAGATTGAAAGAAAAGCTTAAAAGTTTTAATGTTGAGAGCTATAAAGGAGCTTAGCAACTGTCTAACGCCTCCTTCCATGTAATCCAGAAATAGCCTCTACAATTGCCTCACAGGTGATCAAGCAGTCTGAATTGAGTCATTTAGGTGACTGGGAACTCACTATCTTGCAATATCTCTTTGCCATCCAATTCTGATGACTAAAAGAGATATGTAGGAGAGAACAGAAATCTGCCTCTCTTGAGCTTGCACACACTAATTCTCATTCTGGCCACATAACAGAGCTGGCTGAGAGCTTATCTAAGAAACTTGCTTCATAGTTTACACCCCAGCCCACTCTGATTCTTGTACTTTGAATTATTCTGATGTATTTGTGACTCTGATCTGTCCCATCTGGCCCTACTATTCCTGGCCCTAGCCATGCTCCTGACTCTGCTTTGCTCAACCACAGGATGCTGCCTCTTCAGGGCAGTCAATTAGCCTCCTCCACCCCTGTCTGTTTTGAGAATGAGCCCTGTGAGAGATTGATCACTGGCCCTGATGCCCATCTTCTCTGCCCAGCTATTGCTCTGCCCACATCTACCCTACAGAGAGTCCTTTGCTGGTCTCCAGGGGCTATCAATTCTTAGTCTTTTTTCCGGAGTCCTCCAACCCACCATGTCAATTGTGCATCGCAAGTCATTTCTTCCCACCTACTGGGCCTTGAAAGCTCTCTCCTACTTCTTTCTGGCCCTCAGTGTGGACAATGAATTGAAGGAAGACGATATCAAAGTCCGGGAGAGCAGTTAGTAAGGAATTGATGAGGAAAAAAAAAAACAACGAAAGCCTGAAATCAGGCAGTGGAGAAGAGATGATGGCTACAAAAATATTAAGGTAGAAAGTGTGGGATGTGGTAACTGAACTGGTGATATGCACTGAGGAGAGTATATGTGAAAAGAAAGAATATGCAATTGCAAGTCAAATAGAGGACACAGGAGGAGTTAGGTGGAAAGCAATGATTATTTCTTCAATGTGATTGATCTGAGTTGCCTGTGGGTCTTCCAAATTGAAATATCTAGTAGGCTGCTGAAAAGATGGGTCTGGAATTTTGCAGAGTTCTTGATTAGATTTGATACTCATCAAAATGAAAGGGAAGTGTTTGGCTGAGGGTTTTATTTAAGATATCTCAAGAATGAGAGTGAAATGCACAGAGGCATGAAGTTGGAGCCCTTTGGAATTAAGACTTTGGCTTTTAAAGTCTGAACAGAGGAAGACTGGTCCTCAAAAAAGAACCTGAAATGAATGGGTAATGAGAATAGAAGGGAAATAAATGAAAACCTAGATCCTGGAAATCAGAGGAGGAGATAGTTTCAAGAAGAAGAAAGTGGTTAACAATAACAAATGCTACAAGGGAATAAAAGTTCTATTTCTTTGGTAATACATAGGCCAATAGTCACTATAGCAGAGACTGGTTAGCTGCTTAGTAAACCTCCTTCTTTCTCTTGGGCACACAGACAGACTACAGTTTTCAGCTTTGCTCACAGTTAGTTACTGTCATCTGAGTGAGCTCTGAGCAATAGAGTGTGTGCAGATATGATATATGCCATGTGTTGCCTGGCTCATAAAAACTACCATGTATGAGCCTCACTTTCCCTGTTTGCCAGTTAGATCCACAGGGTCTAGCAGAGGTCCCTGGGATCCTAAGGAAAGAAGGAAGCAGAGGATATAAGGGGGCCATTTCCCTAAGTCACCGAGTGGAGCCGCCAATCCTCTCCTCCCCCTCACCCCCTTTTGGACTTTTTGAGAACAAAAGAAAAACTTCTGTTAAATCACTGAGACTTGAGGGTCAGAAGTCTCAAAGGTAGCTAACTAACCTTTACAAATACAGAGACCTTCACAAAGCACTTTCAGGGCACTGGTAAAGGATAGGAAGCATAAAGGAGACATGAACCCATGCATTGGGGATTTCTTGCCAAACATTACTATGATTTTGATCCTTGTACAAAAAAGAAGATGAGCCACAGTGGTATATTTTGCTTTGAAGAGCTCAGTGGATTAAAAATAACTCTAGACTGTCCACAAAAATAAGACTGCCAAATCTTGTCTCCCCATGCAATATTACAAAGTTGAACCAATGAAAGGATGCTGTTCCGACTGCTGCTTCTGATTTAATAATGTTGGGGGGAAAGGACTGCCAGAGGGTTAGGACTGCTTCACTGGAAGGGAGTGGGGTGTAAGCACTACTCACTCATTCATTCAACAAGTTTTATTTGGTGCCTGCTAGGTGCTATTCTATGCAATTGGTAGACTGTGGTAAACAGATAACAGTCTCTGTCTTCATGTGTCTTACATTTTAGTATATTCTGCATTATTATATTCTTCACAATAAAAAAAAGCAAGTGAACCCCAATCAGGATGTGGATTTCTGTGGTATGCATCTTGTTTATTAAAATTTATCTTAATATACAGCTACATCCTATGCAAATACCCTCTAAGAACAAGGAAAGGAATCAAAAAATTGAAACTCAGAAAGGGCTAAGTCATGATCCTAGAATGAGTGGCTTTTACTATAACATCTGTTACTAGCCATGTACTTCTTGACCAGAAATTCCAAGATTTATGAGACTCTTCCATTTGAGAGCAGGGTTGGATGATTAGGGAGAAGGAAGACAGGAAAAACTCCAGCTTCCCTTTTTGGAGGCCAGTGGAGCCTCCAAAATAGATATCACTTCCTTTTAGTGTGTTTGCGTGTATGTCTCTCTCTCTCTCTCTCTCTCTCTCTCTCTCTCTCTCTCTCTGTGTGTGTGTGTGTGTGTGTGTCTGCTGTTAAAAGATGCTTATTTCAGTTGAAATGAGGATGTGCTAAAAAGAATTTTAGACAAGTTTCTATAAATTAACTAAAGCAATAATTCATTCTACAACAACCATCAATTGTAGTTATAATGTCCTCTACAGCATATTACGAAGAAAAAAAGATTCTGGAGTTATTGCAATAGTACATTAAGTGGACTTAAAGAATTAGTTTTAATACTTTTAAAAACTCAAGCCTATAACTCTATAAATAGGAGTATTGTCATAACATTCGAAACTCCAGAATACTGAGAGTATTAGTTTTCTAATACAAATAGGTCACACTCCTTTACATAGATTAGACAGATTATAGATAGATGTAGATGTAGATATAGATATAAATGATATAGATATAGACATTATATATATATGTGTGTTCTTACATTTTCATATATTTTTTGCATCTAGTGTTTGTGTTTGCTTCCTTCTTTCAAATCTCTCTAAAATCTGCTCCATTCAAATTTAAAATGGCTCTTTATTGCTTAAATGACCAATTCCCAAAGAAAATAAAACAATAAATATTCCTTTGTTGGATGCAACTAACCAGTCTTCTAATTATGGGGTCATGATTTTATCCAAGGAAACATAGAGCACACAGCCGTCATTTCTACAGCTGCCCTCTGAGCCCCTAGGAATTTATTGCTTGTTTGGTGAGCTGTCCCTTGTGTCAGGTGTTCTGAGGTTTCTTGTTTTAAGGACTTAAGCCTTTGTGTTCCAGTACAAGGATGATTCTTGACACAAATCCGTCTGCCTATTTTCCTAATGGGAAAGAAATGCAAAACTTTCCCATTAAATTGTGAAATAAATTGATTAATAAAAAATGACTTTCCCTCATTGGGAATTATGGTCTGATGTTGTCTAATGAGGTTTATTTCAAAATAATTACACAAAATGGTGGTGCCAAACCCAGCAGAGACACAATTTGGATAATAAACTAAGATTAAAAATCAGACGAGTATAGATCAGACAAGTATATGGTATTATTGAGTGGCATGCAATGAAAGCTAAGATGAGCAGATAACATAAAAAAACATGATATTATGATATAAAACATTAGTTTATGAAGCAATACCTGAGAAACGAAACTGTCCTCTATAATTCAAATTTTATAGTATTCTTTTACCTATTATAAACATTGTAAATATTATTAATATTGGTTTTTTTCGGTCGTCGTCCCCCCAAAAAAAGTCTAGCCCAGGTGAATAAAGAGAGCATTACCATACCCCAGTAGCCCTTCTTGTAATACAGCCCTCCAAAGGTAACCACTATTTTTTCACTTTTAACATTACAGTTTAATTTTGCCTATTATGGAACTGTATGTAAATGGAATCATATAGTATGTTCTCCATTGTGCCTGGTTTCTTTGACTCAGCATTGTGTTTGGTAGTTTCATCTGTGTTGTTGGATATAGTTGTAATTTTCCCATTATTATTTCTGCAAAGTATTCCATTATGTAAATAAACCACTTGTTTATCCATTTATTTCTTTTGGATATTTGTATTGTTTTCAAATTGAGACTATTATGAATAAAGCTGTTATCTACATTGTGATACAAGTGCTTTGGTGATTATATGCTCATATTTCTATTCAACAAATATCTGGGTCTGGAATTCTTTAGTATATATCAAAAAAGCAGTTTCCAAATTGATTATACAATTTATACCCCCATTTGTCATCATAAGAGAATTTTGGCTGTTCCACATTCTCTCCAACCCTTGTCACTCTCTATCTTTCTCATTTTCATCAGTCTAGTGTTTGTGTGCTCCATTGTGGCTTTCATTTGCATTTCCCTGTTAGCTAATAATGTTTTGTGCATCTTTTGTACATGTATCAACCATTTGAAAATCTGCTTTAGTGAAGTGCTTGTTCAAGTATTTTGCCTATTTTTGTTTGGTTGTTAGTCTATTATTATTTAGTTATAGAAGTTTTTTTATCGAAACTGGATTCAAGTTCTTTGTCCAACACTGCCTTTTCTGTGGTTTACTGTCTTAGTTTTCCTGAACTGTGAGCACAGAAACACACAATGGTTTGGCTAAACAACAGGAATTTACTGGCTCATAGTTTTGGAGGGTAGAAGGCTTGTTTCCTACTGAGGTTGGTAGCATTCTGGCTGGCTGGCAATCCTTGAGTTTCTTGACTTTCCCATCACGTGGCAATGTCCTCTCCTTTCTCTTTTGGGTTCTGTTGACTTCTGACTTAGGCTGACTTCAATCTCCCATTGACTTCTGGATTCCAGCTCGGCCACATAGTTTTCTCTGACTATCCCTGAATTTCTTCTGTTTATAAAGGACTTCAGTAATCCAGATTTAGTCTCAACTTCATTTAGTTGGGCTACACCTGAACTAAAAAATAACATCTTCAAGATATCCTATTTACAATGGGCTCACACCCACAAGAATGCAGATTAAGATGTCTAAATTGTGTATATAATTCAATCTACCATATTTATCTTTCACTCAGATCTCATTTTTAAATTATGTTTAGCACCTTATTAGAGAAGTATTTATCTGGATAGGGGATAAAGATGTTTTCCAAAATCTTCTTCAAAAACTGTTTTTGTTTACCTTTTTCACTTATACTTGCAGTCTGTTTTAGATTGATTCTTCCTTGTGTGTGTGTGTGCAAAGTATAAGGTAGGGTCAATGTTCATTTTTTTCATCTCAATATTCAATTGATCCAGCATAATGTATTGAAAAGACTACCATTTCCCACTTCCCTGCATGTCAACTTTGTCAGAAATGTGGTGATACATATCCTTGTGTTAATAACATACTATCTTAATTATCATAATTTTATAATAGATCTGGACATACTAATGTATGTCTCCAGCTTGATTCCTCTTCTTAAGATCACCTTAGCTATTCTTGGTCCTTTGTATTTCTAAATGAATTTTAGAATCGGCTTGTCAGTTTCCACATAAAAAAACTATGGTTTTTAATTCTGGTTTTAGTATGCCTTGCTGTAGCTTTCTTCATGTTTCCTGTGGTTGGGTTTGCTGAGTTTCTTTGATCTGTGTGCTTACAATTCTTATCAAATATGAAAATTTTTCAACCAACCCATTTGAAAATATTTTTCTGCTTTCCATATTCTCTCCTTTACCAACTCTGATGACACATATATTTGGGTGTTTGAAGTTGTTTCACAGTTCACTGATTTTCTGGTCCTTTTTGTTCAATCTATGTTCTCTCTGGGTTCTTTTTTGGATAGTTTCTATTGCTGTGTCTTCAAGTCCACTAATCTTTTCTTCTACACTGCTGATAATCAAATGCAGTGTATTTTTCATCTTGAAACTTGTAATTTTCACCTCTAGACATTCAGTTTGGGTCTCTTTTACACACAAAAACATCTTTGGGTCTAACTTAACATGCTTATTCTTTAGTCTAGTTTCTTGAAGATATGGAACACAGTTATAACTGTTGTAATTTCCTTGCCTACTAATTCTATCTTCTATGCCATTGCTAGTCAGCTTCAAGTGGGTGATTTTTCTCCTATTTATGGATTGTATTTTCTTGCTTCTTTGCATGGCTACTAACTTTTGATTGGGTGCTAGACACTGTGACTGTTACCTTGTTGGTGCTAGATATTTTGTGTGTTTGAACTTCTTTTTTGGAATGGAGTCAAGTTATTTGGAAATAATTTGATCCTTTGGGGTCTTCCTTGTAAACTTTTTTAGATGAACCATAGCAGCATTTAGTCTACAATTAATTTTTCCCACTACTGATGAAAGATACATCATACTACTCTACCAAATGCTCAGTAATTATGAGGTTTTCAACTCTGGCTATTTGAAACAGGTACTACTCCTGGCTTTATGTGAACTATGGGCAATGTTTTTTCTAAAACATTCAGATATTTCTTTCCCTGCCCTTGAGTAGCCTCAGGCACATGCATGTATCAGGACTAAACTGAATCCTTGAAAGAGGCTTCATGCAGATTCTAAGTCCTCTATCTGTGCAGCTCTCTCTCCCCTTTATGGCTCTGCCTTACAAGTTTTCACTATCTTGTCTTCCCCATACTCCCAATTCTGTCCTTTCATCTCAGGATCTGCCTGATTTCTGCCTCTGCATGCAATGACACAGAAACTTTCTCCAGGCAGTTGGATGGACAATTTTACATCTTAGCTCATTTGTTTCCTGTATCTTAGAGGGGTCACTCTCCTTTGTTGCCAGATGCCCAATGTCCTGAGAGCAATCATTTCACAAATTTGTTCTTTTTCTTAGTTGTTTCAGGCAGGTGGTAAAAGTCCCTGATTTTTGCTGGAAACAGAACAATAATTCAGCTTTAGGTTATAGAGTTTTGTCACCAGTAAGATTGTAACTAAATAGAAGAGGACTTAGCAATACCTAGAGAGTAACACAATGATTGATGGAACTTTGTGACCTCCTACTTTTGTAGACATGACCACTCTTTTTTTTAAATGAAATTTTGTTGAAGTATATCATTCATACATGAACATACATAAACAATAAGTGTAAAGTAAAAGTTGTGAACTTACAAAACAAAAGCAAACATGCATGTCATCATACAGGGCTCCCATATATCACCCCACCACCAACAACTTGCATTGTTGTGAGACATTTGTTACAAACTATGAAAGAGCATTGCCAAAATTGTACTACTAGTTATAACTCATATCTTATATTTGGTGTATTTTTCCCCCAACCCACCTGATTATTAACGCCCTGTATTAGTTTTATATATCTGCTGTAGTTCATGAGAGAACATTCTCATGCTTGTTCTGATAACCACAGTCCATCTTTCACCACTGGATTTCCCTGTGTTATATAGTCCCATGCTTTGTTCGATCCATTCAAAGTGTACTTGTACACTCAGTGATTTTCATTTTCATCACAGTGTTGTGCTGGCATCAGTTCAATCAATATTAGAACTTTTCATTACTCCAAAAGGAAAAATCCCATACTCCTTTATACCCTCCTATTATTGTCCCTTAGAAGTGACTTATCTTCTTTGCCATCACTGCAAAAATATTACAATATTACTGTTAAGTATCATCCATAAGTTACATTAGTTGTAATTGTCCCATGTATCACCATATTCTTAGCACTTTGTAAAAGAAGAACATTCTTGATATTTATACTATTAAACACAATCTTCATCTACCACTGAAATCACTATGTTATACATTCCCTAGATTATTCTCAAGTTTCTTTTCAATTGATATTTTTTGTCCACAGACTTCCCCTTTCAGCCACAATCACATTTATAAATCAGCAGCTTTGGTTATACTCACTATAATGTGTAACATCAACTCTATTCATTTCCACACTTTTGTGATCATTCTTTTTTTAAAAAGATTTATTTTATTTATTTCTTCCCTCCCCCCACTGTCTGCTCTCTGTCTGTTCATTGTGTGTTCTCTGTGTCTGTTCATCTTCTTTTTAGGAGGTACCGGAAACCGAACCTGGGACCTTCCATGTGAGAGGGAAGTGCCCAATCGCTCGAGCCTCCTCTGATCCCAGCTTGTTGTGTCTCTCATTGTGTCATTTTGTTGCATCATCTTGTTGCATCTTCTTGTTGCATCACCTCGTTGTGTCAGCTCGCTGTGCCAGCTGGTCGCATCAGCTCGTTGTCTTGCTCATCTTCTTTAGGAGGCACTGGGAACTGAACCTGGGACCTCCCATGTGGTATGCAGGCACCCAACTGCTTGAACCACATCTGCTTCCCAGATCATTCTTTTTTAATAAGAAGTATGGCCTTCTAAAGGCTGTCCTGTCAGCAGAGTTCTAGTTTAGAATCTGTCAATAAGAGGAACTTGCATGAGATTTGAAGGCAGGAGGAAGTTATAAGTCATTGTTTTTGTTTTTTAGACTCTACCTGTAGACTGGTATGCACTGTTGTCAGACCTGTGTGGCAATACAGGGGAGAGAAATAGAGGCTGAGTGCAACTAGAAGAAAACTATTGGCTCCTTTGCCACTACGTAGCAACAGAAGGCATATGAAAATTGGCTCCTGCAGGCAAAAGAACAACTTTATTCCAATTCCTGATCTTTCAATAAAACCATCTTCCTCCCATTTTGTTCTCCAGTGCCTCTAACAAATTTTTACCCTAATCATATCTATTAAATACTTCCCCTATTAAAAGAGCTAAAGTGGTTTCTATTTACCAACTGAACCCTGGCTGCTATAGTATTACATTAACAGTGAATTACTAAATAAATAAATGAATTTTAATGAGAAATAAAAGAAGGTGAGAGAAGCAGTTGGAAAAAGAGGAAGCATAACAGGGAAAGTTGGAAAAGTTGGAAAGATGGGGATGGAGGAATTTGTCTCATACCATTGATTTTTAAGGTCTATTGTAAGAACATTTTATGATCATGCCTATATTCTTATGTGCTGACACAATAAGGCATTAATAATTATATAACGTTTTAAATGCATGTTTTAAATGCATGTTAGTTTAAAATAATGTTATATGATTTAATCATTCTCCAACATTCCACATTTAACTTAATTATGAAAAGTGCAATTTCAAAAATGGAAACAATAATGCTAATTAGAATCACTGATATATATTAGAACCTGTATGATAGTAGTACATATTTTTGTTTGCTTTCCCCAGTTACTCCACTGCTTTCAAAATTATCTCCAGTAACTAACACCAAATATCACATATATCCAAAAATAACATCAGAAATAATTCCATTTACCACATAAACTGCAATGTCTCTATGTAAAGAAAAAGAGAGTCTTTGACAATCACAAATGTTAGGTACAGCCAGAGTAATTCTATACTCTTTCCTGCTGGCTTATGTTTGATGTCCTATGTTCACTCCTTTGGCCTTCACAAGCCAGTTTTTCATGTGATTTCAAATGGTTTTGATTATCACACTGTTTCCTTCATTATAATATGAACTAATAATCAAACATGCAGATTTGTAGATGTAATTCAATGTAAGGATTCAGCACTACCTACTGCCACTTTATCTACCATGGCCTGGCCCTTTTGTCAAGGGCATTTTTAATTTGTTATCTGAGATGATTATTTGAACTAAATAAAATTTTCTTCTCCTCTTTCTTCTCCCTCTCATTCTCCTTTCCCTCCTACTCCTCATTCTCCTTCTTCTTCTTTGCAATATAATCTTAAAAATAAATGAAAAATATACACATTGCAAAAAATTAATCCTTATCTTTACCACCATAAAAGGAAAAGTAAACATTCCCTCTACCTTGCTTTGCTTCTCTCCATCCAGTGGAGACTACGGTGTGCCAACAAAATCCGTTTTCCAGGACAGAGGCATCTCTTCCTCCAGATTCTGGGAGTGTTGCATGTCAATAAATCCATCTTAAGGAACTGCCCTGGGGGGACGGATGTGGCTCAAATGGTTGGGCGTCCATCTCCCATATGGAGGGACCTGGGTTCGATGCCCAGGACCTCCCGGTAAAAATAGAGAAAAATATGGAAGGTGCACAGGCTGCCAGGACCCATGAGCAGGTGCGCCACCAGGCCCCACAAGCCATGCAGCAAGATGATGATGTAACAGGAGAGTGACACAAGGGAGAGCCAAGACGAGACGCACCGAAAAACCAGGAACTAAGGTGGCGCAGGTGGCAGAACATCTCTCTCCCACATTGGAGGTTCCCAGGATCGAATCCTGGTGAAGACAGGAGGAGAAAGATAAGAAAGAGAGGGCAGGAAACACACAGAGAATTGCCCAGCGAATAGACACAAAACAGCAAAAATGTTGGGTGGGGGAGGCACGGTAAAGACGGATGAAAGTAAATAAATAAATAAATAAATCTTTACCAAAAAAAAAAAAAAGGAACTGCCCTTGGCCAATGATAATCCCCTCGCAAGGGCAGCCCATATTCCCTGACTGCTCAAGGGGATGGGAGGGTGTGGAGACCCAGATGTCTCACTTCAAGTCAGGATCTCTGAACTACCATCCTAACTACAGAGCTTGCTTGGAGATTGACTGAAGTTTCCTTTGCAACTGCATCACAGGTCACTTTGCCCTTTGCCTAATCCTACTACTCTTTCTTCTTTACCCTTCTAGTTCTTAAGAGCACAACCCTGATAAATCAACCAAACACTAATCTTCATTTTATAATCTATTGCTTAAGGAACTGAAACCCGTGAGGGTAAATACTGAAAGTGGTCTTAAGAAGTAGCCTCTAAAATGAAAATCTGGAACTGGGTCCTTTTCTGGCAATCAGGTTACCATCACTGGTGGAGAGGAGTCCTGATAGCACATGGCTTCCTATAGTGGAACGGAGTGGTGAATTCAACCAATCATCAACTGAAATGGGGGAAAGGTAGAGAGAAATGTACTGGTAGGGTATTTGAGATGCTGCAGGACAAGGGAGGAGTAATTGTAACAGCTATGAAATTGGAAGGTTGTTGCTGGGAACTATTGAAACATTGGTTTAATCACCAATGTAGGCAAAATGTGAAAGACAGAGGACCCCCCAGGAAGCATAAAAAGGCTCTCATACACTGTCACCAGAGGGCAGAAAAATCTAAAGATCCGGAAAATTATTTAATCACAAGGGGGACGTGGGGAAGAACTCCATAGAAAACTGAATTCTCAATCCCTATAAATCTGCTATACTAAGATAAAAGCCCTGACTGAGAGCTGTGTGGTCTGGACATTCTGCACAACATCTTATTGGTCATTATATTATTGACATCATGTTAATTAGACCAGCTGAACAAAAGAAGACAAAGAAAGTTAATGGTAGGGGATAGACTCTATGAAGATTCAAGAGCACAATACATCTGTGAAGGTTTCTGAGTTCAATGGTCTCCCAAGCTGGGACTTTCCCTCTAAAGTAAAGCACAGATTATTCTATCTTGCAGTTCTTATCACTAAAATGGAAGCACAATCACCAGTAGGCCTCTTTGAGTCTATAAGCAGCACATTCCACACTCAGGAATACTGCTCTGACCCATACAAGAGGGTTAGGGAAAGCTGCCAACTCCGAGTGGGATCTAGAATAGTCCCAACAGGTCGACACAGGTCTGGGCTGTGATGCAAACAACCTGTCACTCAGGTCATATAACCCAACAGGCCTAGTGGTATTGGAGGTAAATATGGTGGGGAAAGATGTCATGTAAAGATTATGGCAAGTCCCACTAGGTACATCACAATATACAACTTAAAATATACTCTTAGTATGTCTGCAGTGTAGACAGAAGCTAGATCCATAGCAATGGAATTAGTAGGCCAATGCATTTGTGCTTCAACAGGTTTATGTTTACTGTGAAATATTTAATAATACAAGGAGGTATGAAGGGCACTAAATGAACCCCTGCCTTAAAACCTCCTTGAGTACCTCTCTATGAGTGCATCCTCTCTCCACCTAGAGAGAAATCCAATATTTTTGGTATTTATGTTATTTGTCATTTCAGTGCTTATACTTTCACTAAATATACCTAAAGATAAATAGTATCACTTTTTATGTTTTTATATTTTATATAGGTGGTGTAAGATGGCATTAATTCCTCATCAGCTACTATTTTCGTACAAAATTATATTTGTGAGTTTCAACCATGGTAAGCCTGTAGTTCCAGTTTATTCATTTTCATCACTTTATAATATTCTATTATAATAATGTGCCACAATTTATTTATCCTTTCTCCTATTGATGGAAATATGAGTTGTTTCCATTTTTTCCTGTTGCATAAAATGTTCTTATGAATATTCTTAATGTATGCATATCTTCAACTTTTCTAGACAGTATCACATTGCTCTCCAAAGTCATTGGACAAATTTCTATGCCCCCTGCAGCATAGCAGCCTTTCTGTTTCACCATATCTTCACACTCACTTGATATTATGCATATTTTAATCTTTATTGAGACATTTCATTCTCCCTTTCCCCTCTACAGATTTTCTCCTCTTCATTGTCATTCTTTGTTTACCTTTAAAATCTACCTACACAAAGTTTTAAATTAACACAAAATCACTAGCCTCCTCTTAAACTGAATTATAGTTTAGCTGGGTATATAATTCTAAGTTAACATTTTTCAGTGTTTTTCCCCCATCTCAAGTCTTTTAAGACACTGTCTTCAAATTCTTATCATTGTTGTTCAAAAATCTTAGCACTTTCTAGTTGATATTACACTATATGTAATCACTCTCTTCTCTCTGGCTGCTTTTAAACCTCCTCCATTTCTGTGAAGTGCTACAGATTCACATCCATATATTGAAAGGTGAATAACTTTTGTTTTTTCTGCTTGGGTTTCCTTGGGTTTAATTGAATCTGAGGATTTGTGTCTTTCATTAGTTCTGGAAAATTGCCTTTCTTCAAATATTCCTTCTCTATAACAACAATACAGGTATGGTAGATTTTGTCATTCTAACTTCCATGTTGCCTAGCCTCTCAAGTCATCTATCTCTTTGGTGCTCTATCACATTTTGCATAATTGTTCTTAAATCTATGCCTCAGGTTCCAAATACTCTTCAAATTTTGCCTTCTCTGCTATTTAACATTCTTGATGATTTATGGTATTGTCTATATTTTTATATCTGGAAATTATATCTAGTTCTTTTTCAAGTCTTTTTGAAAAACTACTATCTCATGGTTTTTTAATTCCCTGTTTTGTCTTTAAATATATTAAACAAACTTACTTTATGCCTTTATTCAATAATTCTAATATCTGCTGCTTCTGAAGATCTAATGCTGTGGTCACTTTTGGCAGCTTGTTAATTGTCATTTTAGAGAAGTTCCAGTAGCCTTCACATGTGGGAGCTTTTGTGTAGCTTTGTTTGAGAAAGATTTTCTTTTGTCAGGCACCCAATGTTATTATCAAACAGGCAATATTAAGGTAAATTCTAAGATTAGAATCTTTCTGAAAACTCAAGTCATATAAATTTGGATCCTATGAGTACAGACTTGTCAATACACACTTTGGAGGGTATTTTTTTTTTCCATTGAAATTCCAAAACAAGACTATCAACTTCCCTTGTCTTCTTGTTTTGCCAATACATGGGTTTTTTTTTTCCTAGTCCACCCCTTCACCAACAATGTAGATCTTCAAGTACCCCAGCTGATGCAGGCCCTACCCCACTCAATGTAATGACACAAGGCCCCTGCTCCAGCTCCCTGCTTAGCAGATGCCTTCAGAACATCCTTGACTTCAGCACTTTTATAGACAGAACAAAGGAGTAATATAGTATGTATAGGATGTTGCTTAGCAACTATTTTTCTGCTCTCTTTTCATATTTTGTCCCTGAGCATTTCCATTTCATTCTTCTTACTCCAGCTGTTCATTTTAAATATTTTTATACTTTATCAAGCATTTCCAAATGTTTTGCAGAAGAACAGTGCTTTAGTTTGCTAAAACCTGCTGAAAGCAATATACCAGAAATTGATTGGCATTTACAGAGGGGGTTTATTGGCTTGCAAGCTTATATTTCCATGGCTGAGAAAAGTGTCCAAATCAAGGCATCATCAAGCAACACTCTCTCCCTGAAGACCAGCTGTTGGCAATCCTGGACTCCTCCATCTCATGAGAAGGCACATGGTGGCATCTGCAGGTCTCTGCCTTCTCCTCCAGACTCCATTGCTTTCAGCTTCTGGCTGCTCCATTTGTGGCTTTCTCTCTTAGCTTCAATGCATTCCACTCTGAGCTCCCATGTCCTCTTTCTCTCTTTCTTCATCCCATTTATAAAGGACTCCAGTAAGAGGATTAAGATACCCTGGGTCATGCCTTACTGAAGTAATCTAATCAAGTGGCTTTAACTGAAGTGATTTAATCAAAAGTTCCCACCTACAAAAACTTCAGACCCACAGGAATAGATTAGCTCTAATGACGTGATCTTTTCTTTGGTACATGCAGTCTGAAACTATCGCAGACAGTTTTTTAGGATATTAATACACCATATTGCTAAATACATGTATACATGTTGTTAAAATAAAAACTTGAGCAAAATCATGTTAGATTTCAGTGTTTCATTGAATCAATTCATGAATTAGGGAAATTCTAATGGCCATAAGGTAGAGAGGAATTCCACTGAGCAAAGAGAGCAATGGACTTCTATAGACAGAACAAGGGAGTAATATGGTATGTATAGGATGTTGCTCAGCAATAAGGAAGTTACAAGGTGAAAGAATAGGGAGTTGGTGATAGCTGATTGACTGATTTAAATTCTGTTTTCTGGGTAAGCTGAGCATTTACAAGGAATAGAAACTTACTTAGATTTTGGTTTTGCTCACCTGGGACTTAGCATAGGTGCCTCTGGTTGGACCTACTAGATTTTATTTATCAGTATCCTCCTTGTGATCTGGACCTTGCCCAAGCCAAAGACTGAGGTCAAAATTTAAGACATTACAACATACTAGACAATGTAGATGAAATGGAAAAATTCCTAGGAACATACAAATAACCTACACTGACCCTAGAAGAAATAAAATACTCAACAAACCAGTCACAACTAAGGAGACTAAAACAGTATTCAAACAACTCCCCAAGATGAAAAACCCAGGACAAGATGGCTTCACAGGTGAATTCTACCAAGCATTAAAAAAGATGCAATACCAACCTTACTCAAACTCTTTTTAAAAATTGAATAAGAAGGAATGCTACAAAACTCATTCTATGAAGCCAACAGCACCCTAATGCCGAAGCCAGATAAAGATATTACAACAAAACAAAATTACAGACCCATTTCCCTAATGAATATGGGGCAAAAATCCTCATCAAAATGCTCACTAATCGAATCCAACAACACATTAAGAAAATTATTCATCATGATCAAGTGGGTTTTATACCAAGCATACAAGGGTGACTCAACACAAGAAAAATCAATCAGCATGATACATCACATGAATAAATCAAAGAAGAAAAATTGCATGATCATTCTGATTGATGCAGAAAAGTCATTTGACAAATACAGTATACTTTCTGGAAAATAATACTACAAAAGATAAGAATCAAAGGAAACTTTTTCAACATGAAAAAGGCCATATCTTAAAAACCCATAGCTATCATTGTACTCAATGGTGAAAGACTAAAAGTTTTCCCATTAAGACTGGGGACAAGATAAGGATAACAAAAGTCACCACTGTTGTTCAATATAGTGCTAGAGGTTCTATCTAGAGCAATTAGGCAAGAAGAAGAAATAAAAGGCATCCAAATTGAAAAGGAAGAAATAAAACTTTCACTATTCACAGATGATAAGATCTCATACCTAGAAAGTCCCAAAAAATTTACAACAAAGCTATGGAGTTAATAAACAATTTCAGCAAAGTGGCAGGATACAAGATTAATACACAAAATCAGTAATGATTCTATACGCTAGTAATGACCAATCTGAGGAAGAAATCAGGGAAAAAATTCCATTTACAATAGCAACTAAAAGAATAAAATATTTAGGAATAAACTTAACCAAGTACATAGAGCACTTATATTTAGAAAACTACAATGTATTGCTAAAAGTCAAAGAAGACCTAAATAATTGGAAGAACGTTCCATTCTCTTGGATTGGAAGACTAAATATCATTAAGATGTCAGTTCTACCCAAGTTTATATATAGATTCAATGCAATCCCAATAAAAATTTCACCAGCATTTTTTAAACAAATGGAAAACACAATTATCAAATTTATTTGGAAGGGTAAGGAGCACGGAATAGCTAGAGATATCTTCAAAAGGAAAAGCAAAGTTGGAGGACTCTCACTTCCTGACTTTAAAGCATATTTACCTAGCTACAGTGGTAAAAACAGCATGGTACTGTCATAAAGATAGACACATAGACCAATGGAACCAAATTGATGGCTCAGAAACAGACCCTCACATCTACGGTCAAGTGATTTTTGACAAGTCTGTCAAACCCACCCAGCCAGGGCAGAACAGTCTATTCAACAAATGGTGCTGGGAGAATCGGATATCCATAGCCAAAAGAAAGAAAGAGGACCCCTATCTCACAAATTATACAAAAATTAACTCAAAACGGATCAAAGACCTAAATATAAAAGCTAGAATCAAAAAACTCCTAGAAGAAAATGTAGGGAAACGTCATCAAGGCCTGGTGGTAGATGATGGATTCTTAAACTTTACACTGAAAGCATGAACAATGAAAGAAAAAATAGATAAATGAGACCTCTTCAAACTTAAACATTTTATGATTGAATGGACTTTATCAAGAAGGTGAAAAGGCAGTCCATTCAATGGGAGAAAATATTTGGAAACCACACATCCTATAAGGGTTTGATTTCCATGTTATATAAACAGATCATACAACTCAACAACAAAAGAGCAAGCAATCCAATTTAAAAACAGGCAAAAGACTTAAACAGCTATTTCTACAAAGAAGAAGTACAAATGATGAAAAAGCACATGAAAAAATGTTCAATATCACTAGCTATTAGGGATGTGCAAATCAAAACTATGAGATATCATCTCACACCTCATAGAATGGTCATTATTTAAAAAAAAAAAAGTGCTGGAGATAATGCAGAGAATAGGAATACTCCTTGAGTATTGGTGGGAATGTAGGTGCAGCCTCTGTGGAAGACAGTTTAGCGGTTCCTCAGGAAAGTAAAATTAGAACTGCTATATGATCTGGCAATCCCTCTACTATGGAAGAACTGAAAACAGTGATGCAAACAGACGTTTTCACACCAATGTTCATAGTGGCATTATTCACAATTGCCAAAAGATGGAAATAATCCAAGTGTCCATCAACCAATGAATGGATAAATAAAATGTGGTATATATACATACTATGGAATACTATGCTTCAATGAGAAGAAATGAAATTGGGACACATATGATAACGTGGATGAACCTTGAAGATATTATGCTGAGTGAAATAAGCCAGACACAAAAGTTCAAATAGTGTTTGGTTTCATTAAATGAACTAAATATGAAGAATAAACATATAGAGTTAAAACCTAGAGTATAGGTTATTAGGAGATAGGATGCAGGCTAAGGAGAGGTACTAATGCTTAACATATGTAGAATTTCCAATTAGCTTTACTGTAAAAGTGTGGAAATGGGTAGTGTTGATGGTGGCACATTATAGTGAGTATAACTAACACAGCTGGTTTATAGATGGCATAGTGGCTGAAAGAGGTAGTCTGGGGATGTAAATGTCAATTGAAAAAAAAAAATGACCCCAGTGGTGGATGAGGATTGTGGTGATAGTATAAATACAAGAATGTTCTCCTATGAACTAGAATAAACGTGTATCACTATTTACAAGGTGGTAAGAATATGCAGATTCATGGGGAAAATAGAATTAATGTAACTTATGGACTATAGTTAACAGCAATATCGCAATATCCTTGCATTGATGTCAAAGAAGGTGCTGTGTTAATAATCGGGGGTGGGGGTTATGGAACAAATATAACAAATGTACCCTATAGACTATAGTGGTAATAGTCTGCTGATGTTCTCTCATAATCTGTAACAAATGTTCCACGACAATGTCAGGTGTTGGTGGAGGGGTGTTGTAAGGGAATTCTGCACATTTTGCATGATTGTTTTGTAAATTCATAATTTCTGTAATAAAAAACATGTATACTTTTTAAAGCTAAAGAAATGCAATTTAAAAAGTGAAATATTTTAACTGGCAAACAAGCAAAGACTAATGAGAATCATATTATCCAGTGCTGGTGAGTATGCATTGGTATACAATGTTCTGGAAAGAAATTGGACTGTATATAATAAAGGCTTTATAATTGGTCTTGTCTTTTGGTCCACTACTCCTTACTCTTAGGAATCTACTCTAGATAACAAATATGGGCACAGTTTATGCATAGAGATTATATTTCATAATATTTTTTATAATATTAAAAAAGCAAAACTACCCAAATACCTACATAAACAGAACAGTCAATTATGATGTATAATTATGAAATATCAGGTAGAATTAAAGTGATTTGTAAGAAGAATTATTGATGTGGAAAGGTATTTTCAGTATAATCCTGTATGGAAAATGCAAGATATAAATGTCATATATATTAAGATCTTAATTGTCTAAAATGATGTGTATCCTTGGAAAGAATCTTTAAATAGTACACAAACAATGAATAATGCTTATCTGAATTTGGGATTAGCAGCAATTTTTGTGGACTTCTTTCATATATTTTTCTGATCTGAGATTACTATAAAGAGAACACATTGCCTTTATTATCAGTAAAATAATTAAATAAAGTTTTAGTTTAAAAAAAATTAAGTTGTTAGTGCCACTCTGTTACCATCTGCTGGCCCTAGACAGCTCTTGTAGGTGAATAACTATAGGTTACAGATGTTGAGGGGTTTGTTGTTTTTGTTCTCTTTGTGCTTATGTCATTTGACGCAGACAGACACCACTTGAAAGGTGGCTAGCTGCAACCATTTAAAATTTTTGAGAAGATACAGTACACCAGGGAGATTAATATGATAAGCATGAATAGCAAAATACCCAATGTTTTGAGTATGCTTTTGAGCCAAGGACCCAAGGCACAAAGCAACTGAAATCAAAGAGATAAAAAAAAAAAAAATGATCTCACAGAAGGAGCTATTTTGTTTGAGCCACATGACTTGTTTGACTATTTGATGTAACTGCATTTCGACATCCCCAGAAGTATTTATCAGGGTACAGCAGGTGGTACTGATGACAGCACAAACTCCTCCTTCTTCAACCGACAATTAGTCAAGCACAATTCTATTACCTAAAACAACTCTCGCTGTAGAATATAAAGATTTTTGTTGCACAACAATAGCTTTTGCAGTGGAATCAGCAATTTCTCCTACTGGTATAGATACATTTCTAATAATATTTTCATTGGTGTTAAATCCTAACCAAGGTAATAAGAGCCTAATGAAAGAGGCCCACTCAGCATCAGCGATACCCTAAGGCAATTCGTGTTTGGCTCTGGAATGAAAATTAAGTGGGTTAGTCCAGTGTGAAGCTTCATATTTGTTATGAATTTCTAAAGGAACAAGAAGGTAAGCAAGGGTGCCCTGTTCGTCCTCCCCGCCCCCACTGGTATCCAATGACCTATGCAGGGAATGACCCAACCAGTAGAGGTTTCATTTCCTACACAAAGAAAAATAAACCCTAGAGAAGTGCAGCCTACCCCTGGAGATGTCAAAGTCATCTTGGGGACACCTCTGGATATAGGAGTGAGCCATTGACCATTTTCATTATATTGGGTGTTGTTGCATCTTGCCAGCTTGCCCAGGGGTATGGGGAAGGAGGGTGCACAGCTAATGGCTGTGCCATTACCTTTGTCATGGGGTACAAATGAAGGTCTTCCTGATGTTTGCACAAAAGTGAGCAGGAAAAAAATCAGTTCTTATTGTAGCAATCCTGACTCGATACAGAGGAAAGAGAGATTGAGGAGGATTGATATTTTTAAAGATGACATTTGGACCTGAGAGTGATTAGTCATGGGTAAAACAATTGGGTTTCTGGCACCATGTACAGATCATGGTTTGTGATGACAGAGCCAACAATCAGATCAATTCTTCCCTTTTGCAATGGCCTGGAAAAAGTACATGATTGCGTTGCCTTTTCAGGCCAGGGCAAGAACAAAGAGAAAAGCAAGAAGAACTTAAACATTTTTAGTGGTAGAATTTTCTAAGCAAGATGGAAAAGGTGTGCAAAAGGAGTGTGAAAACAATAGAAGTGTGACAATAATTATAAATAATAAAATGATAAGGAAAATGAGAGGAATGTAGGAGTTCATGAGGTCTTGTTCCATGATCTTGGGTGGAAGCTCTCCACCTCGTAAAGCCATCTTCTTCTAGTTTCAGTATATTTTAATTGTAGATCTCCAGTTTGGTCAAAGGTCCAATGGTTGGAAGGTGGAGTCCTTTTAAGTTGTGAGATGTGAAAAAAGCAAGATTCAAACCCTTCTAGTTTGACTGCAGTGCCAGAAGTTAACGGTACCTGGTAAGGCCCCTTCCAGCATGGTTCAAGGGATGTTTTGCATTGAGGTCACTTCCAGTATGCCTAATCCCTGCAATTGCACTCCTGTGTGAGGACTCTGAGGGAGATTCTAATCTGGAAATGCATTCCTCACCTTTTGGAGATAACTTGTAGTTTAAGTCATTAGAAGTTGACCACACTAAGTTATCTCCTGCTGGGGAAATGGAGTATATCAACGTTAAAATGGAGGCCAATTGCTATAGGGCTTCTAGGGATAATTTCATTGGGAGAAAGTTTGTGTTTCCCAAAAAGTGGACTTCAGATGGCCACATAAAAGCCAGTGGAAGAACTTTAGGCCAAGGTAACCTAGTTTCCTTTGTAAGTTTAGACAGTTTGAGCTTTAATAGGCCATTTGTTCTCTCACCTTTTCAGAGGATTGAGGGTGGTAATAACAATGATAATGGTGACTTGTTTGTAGAATCTTAGTAGAGCTTTAACGGCCTGTCCAGTAAGATGAGCTCCTCAGTCACTAGAAATAATTGAAGACATTACCCAGGCGGGGACTACGTTTTCAAAAAGTTTTTTTTTTTTGCAACTATTACAGCATCTGCCTTATGACAAGGAATAGCCTCTCTCTCCTGAGAATGAAGAGTAGACTGTGACTAGAACATAGTTACAGTTCATGCTGGGTGGCAGTTGGGTGAAGTCTAGTTGTAAATTCTCAAAGGGACCAGAGGGTGGCGGTGTATTCCTCTAGCAACTGGGATGGTTTTTCCCAGGTTGTACAGTTAGCGAATTATGCATTTATTGTAAATGCAGGTAGAAGCCTTAATAAATATTAGAGGGGAAATTTTCATAAGTATTTGAGGCATTTTGTTAGAACTACGGTAAGAGAGTATAAACTTTTATGGACTGATTCCTTTAAAGCAGGGGTTCTTAACCAGGGGTCCATGGACCTCCAAGGGGTCTGTGGAAAGATTTCAGGGGAGTCTGTGAGCTTGAACTGAAAAAAAAAAAGCAACTTATTATCTGTATTTTCTCTGACCTCTAACTGAAATCTAGCAGCATTTCCTTCACTTACGAATGTATGCAATAAATAAATTACAGTAGTATTCATTTCACCTGACCGGCAAAGTGGTCCGTGGAATAAAAAAAGGTTAAGAATCCCTGCTTTAAAGATTCAGGAAGTACCATGTGACACTCCTTATTCTTCCAAAACATCTGCTGGAATTATGAACACATCCTTTATCTAGCCAAGTTTGGTTTTTGGGCATAGGGGTCTTGTCTTGTTTTACTCTCAAGTGTTCTGCACATTTTTTATTAAATTTGGGATTGATGTGTCTAAGAGAGAAAATTGAGTGAGTACCTCTGGAGGTGGCTCAGCTGCAGCTGTCTTTGCATGGAAATCTGCTAGCGAATTTCTTTTGTATTCTGGTTCTTTTTGGTTGGTTGGTTTTTGGTATAAACCTTAGTTTTAATAATAGGGATAGATTGATGAAGTAAGACGACAGTTAGTAAGTCACCGACCAGTTGTACATTCTTTGCAGGGGATCCAGATGAGGTAAGGACACCCTTCTGTGTATATAGCATTCCCAAATCATGGACAACTCCAAAAGCATGTTGGCTTTCAGTGTAAATGTTAACTGTTTTTTTTTTAATTCTGATAAGAAAGTATAGTTTTGTTTGCTGGGCCAAGGTAAATTGAGGTAAGTTACATCATTTGATTAGTTCGAATTGGGTTGTGACTGCATACCAAGCTTGAAATTTCCCATTAATTCCTCAGGATTCTGGATCCATCAACCAAGAGGATAAGGTCAGGATTATGCACTGGTGAATCTTCTAAGTCAGGACACGGTGTCATTAATGAGAGGTAGTCAGTTCACAGTTATGAGGCTTTCCTTTGTCCAGCAAAGGTGATAGGGTAGCGGGGTGAAGGGTATTGCATCTTTTTAGAATTAAGTTAGAAGGTGAGAGTCAAAGGATCTCATAGGAAGTCCATTGACTGGAGGACAGATGATGAGAAATTCAGAGTTTAAGAGGCTTTGGAAAGCATGAGGGGTTTGTAAATATACATCATTGCTCAGGGTTATTTCTGCAGCTACAGCTACTGCTTTTAAATAGGCAGGGTATGCTTAAGCCATGGCATCTAATTGTAAGCTATACTAGGCAACAGGTCTTAGGTTCCCCCATGTTCTTGTGTCAGTAAGCCAAGAGCCTGCACATTTCTTGCACGAATGAATAGAGTACATGGCTTAGAATAATTTGGTAGCCCAAGGCTAGAGGGGACTAATAAGGCCAATTAAAATATTTTAAGAATCTGTTGTGAGAGTCAGCCCAAGGTAAAGGTTAGGTGTATTGGCTTTAGTTAATTCATAAACAAGTGAAGCCAATAAAGAAAATTATGGAACCCAGCATCAGCAATAACCTGCCAGCCAAGGAATCCCTTTAATTGTCTTTCTGTCATGGGCTTAGGGAATTCCTGGATCATTTTTATTCCTTTGGGTGATAGGTGAATTCCTTCAGCATTTAAATCATGACCTAAACAGTGGATTATCTCTTAAGTAAACTGTAATTTTCCTCAGAAACTTTATGTCCCTTTTGAGCTAGCTGATGGAGTAAATAGAATCTCCTAAGGAGTTCTCTTTAGTAGAGAAGCAGAGCAATAAATCGTCCACCTGTTGTAATAGAGTGGAGCCATTAGAAAATTATAGGGCACTCAGGTCCTGATGTAACACTTGAGAGAAATAAGAGGCACCCTCTGTAAAGCCTTGAGGCATAACTGTCCAAGTATATTGCTGATTATTCCATGTAAAAGCAAATAGATATTGACTATCTGGATCTCCCAGAATGCTGAAGAAAGTAGAACATAGATCTACAACTGAGAATCATTTAGAGTCAGGAGGAAGCCTGGATAAAATGGTATTGGGGTTTGGAACTGCAGGAAAGCAAGGCATGGCTGATCTGTTAATGGTTCTTAAACTTGAACAACCCACCATCCATCAATCCATTAGATTTCTTTATAGGTAAAATAGGAGCATTGGAAGGATTAGTGCAGGGAATAATTAGTTCTTGAGATATTAACTTTTTGGGGGTTTAGGCTAGCAACGGCCTCCAGTTTAAGTGGATGTTAAGGAAGTTTTGGTAAGGGTGTGGATATGTCTATCTGTATTTTTATAGGTTGGGCATTTTGGATTCTTCCTGCTTCGGTACTGGATATAGCCCATAGAGACTGTGGTATAGCAGATAGGCCAGAGGTATCACGAGCAATTTACTCATCTTCAACATCTAATAAAGTTTACAAAGAGCATATAAACTCTGCCTCAGTATCTTTGGGAAATTCAAAAGAGAGTTCTCCCTCCGGGGAGAAGTGAATTACGCATCTCATTTTTGATAGCAGGTCTCTTTCCAAAAGATGAATTGGGGCAGAGTTGCAAAGCAACAAGGAATATTTTTCAGTAAAAGGGCCTAAAGACATTTGGATTGGGTGGGATAAATACTCACTTTGAGCTTTATCGCTAACTACCGCTATCATCATTTGCTTCTGACTCCTAGGGACCTGTTGTTTTAACGGTGTGGGGTTCAGAGTTGAAAGAGTGGCCCCAATATCTATAAGAACCTTCCATGTTTCCCATTTATTTTATTTTATTTTATTTTATTTATTTTGTGTCATCTTGTTGTGCCAGCTCTCCACATGGGCCAGCTCACTGCGGGGGCCTGATTGCCTTCACCAGGAGGTCCCGGAAATCAAACCCGGGATTTCCCATATGGCAGAAGGGAGCCCAATCGCTTGAGCCACATCCACTTACCCCCACTTATTTTTAATCTGGTTTCACCTTGTGCATTTAAAGGGATGATGGGGGAAAGGCCACTGAGGTCCCCAGAGCCCATTAGCATTCCTTTATGCCCTGGTAGAAGTTTTTGTTGATGTTGTTGTTTCCTTTTTCTTAGGGCAATCTCTCTTCCAATGGCCATTGCAAATGAAGACCTATTTCTAGCCATTGTCTGGGTGTTTGATTTGTGGACTTAAAATGTAATTGGTTAGAAACCCTTGATTAGGTAGTCTAGGTCCAGGTCCATGTAATTGTTTTAATTGCAAGGATATAAGAAGGATATAAGTTTGGCAGTTTTCTGTTTCTAAGGTTCTTTTAAAATGTTCAGCCACAATAAAAAAAATTCAACTAGATCCATCACTTCCCAACATTTTCTATCACTTTTTTATCACTTCCCAAACCTTTTTTATCTTTTGATAAGCCCCCTTATTTCAGAGAAGAGGCCATTTACAAACAGAGTCCCCAATGTGGATTGGGTATCCAAAGTTATTTCTTTAAATCCTGAGTGTTTTAGAAAAAAGGTTTCTGTTTGAGTTTTAAAATCTGCCACAGATTCAACCTTTAATGTTTATAGGCTTGAATGATTAACTAATTAGTGAGTGCTGGGAAAACTTTAGGAATGGCTTTTAGTACATTGGCTGTAATTTATCAGGCTTTTTCACACTCACAGGCAGATGGCGCCCTGGAGATTTGGGGGTTTTGAATATTTTATCCTGGCTCCAGCCATTCCACTTCACACATTCACTTTTGAGCTTCACCTGGGCAGACTACCATATGGATTAACTGATAAAGTTCTGGCAGCCCAGGGTCATAGGCTCCTTTAAGTATTATAAATTCCTCATAGAATTTTTGAGGATCTTCACAGGGCTTGGGAATTTCCTTGGATATAGCACAGAATTCAGCCTTTGGACTGAAAGTTATTTTTTGGTGGTTTCCGGAAACCTCAGGGGGTCTAACTTTAAAAGGCACCTGTTAAACATTCCCGTTGAGAAAGTAGGGTAACTCTGTCGGTGAGTCGATGGAGAAGGATATTCAGGCAAAGGTGGATAAAGAGAAGGAGAAGTTTGGGTAGAAAAGGTGCTGGATGAGTGTTCTCTGGCATTAAGAGTTTGAGTATTTAATTTCTCATTTTTTTTCCCCAAGGAGTCTGTTACCAAGCAAATGCAGGATTTTCTGCCTGATGCTTTTCCAATGACCAATTCCTGAGACATCGGGGTTTCAAGGTGAACAGAGGGCTTATCAGCCTAAAATCTGTCTCCCTGAGTTTAGAGAGTTTAGACTTTTTATAGATTCACACAAGGGAAAGTGGACGAGGTACCATCACAATAGCAACTATAAACAAGGCTGAGACCAGGTTGGAATAACCATAAAGAAGGGTGAAACCAGTCAAAAATAACCATCACAAATAGTAAGTATAAACAAGGGTGAGGCTAGTCTAGTTTCAGTAATTTCAGGTATTAACTTTTGGCTATTTTCTAATATACCAAAAAAGTAAGGGGGAAAAAAGCATCTATCTAATGATTCAGTAATCAAAATCATTTCTTAATTCTTAACTCTCCGGTACAAGTCCTTTAAGGAAGCTATTTTATAGTCTTGAAATTTTTTGGATGAATCAGCATAGCAATTAAAACAGTCGTTCCATTCCTTGGGCCTTTTCTGGGAGCCCCATTTTTTAAGTGCTCTTCTAAAATGAGTAATCTTATTTGGCTCATAAGTACCCCAAAAGAGTCATAGTAATTCGAAGTTTTCCGTAGTGACGTTCTGCTATTCAGAAGAAAAGTTGGTGCAACTCCGAACCCCTTAATTCTTAAACATAAAAGATGCTGGGGTGCCTGCCAGCGGAGCGCTGGTAGAATTTGAGGACCCCACGGCAAACTAGCAGTAAAAATACTGCTAACCCCGCAGCGGAAATGCTGTGGACAAAACCAAAGGGTAAGAGATTGGGTTCTTTATAAGAGACTTTCACGCTGAGAATAATCAGCCCTTTAATCCCTGGACAGGAACACAGTGAGATCAGAGAGCTCAAACACACAGGAGTGAAGCTACGGACAGGAGAGAACCTCATGGAGGACTCTGATGAGACAGCGAGAAGAACTGTGACCACAATGACTTCCAGCAGGCGCCACGCAGGTCCTTCAGGTTATTCGCAGTCATCAAGTTTCCTTAGGGTCGCTTTGTGGTCACCAAAATAACTGTTAAAAAACAAAAACTTGAGCAAACTTTGGTAAGATCTCAGAGAGTTTTATTGAATCAATTCATGAATTGCGACGATTCTAATCACCACGATATACATATACAGAGGAATTCCGCAAAGAGAGCAATGGGCTTTTATAGACAGAAAAAGGGCTCATCTTAGGAGGAAATTTTCATTGGCTAAATCCAACCACATTTCCTAACAAGGTTCGTGTAGGCGTTTCCTTAGCAGTGAGGAAGTTAGCTGGTGGAAGAATAGGGAGTTGGCGATAGCTGATTGGCTGATGTAAAGTTTCTTTTCTGGGCAAGCTGGGCATTTACAGGAAATGGAAACTTGGATCTTGGTTTTGCTAACATGGGCTTAGCATGGGTGCCTCCGGTTGGTCCTACTAGATTTTATTTATCAATATGAATTTTAAATTTGGGGAAATGATATTAAACTGTTTTCCAAAATATTTGCCCCTAATTATGGTCCTCTAGTAGAATCTAGAGGACTTGGTATCATCAAGTTTTTAATATCTTTGTCAACCTAAAAGAAAAAAAAAATGTACATCAGGGTATCATTTTGCATTTCTTTAATTATGAATAAGTTGAGCACCTTTCATAGATTTGTTAGAAATGTGTTTTCCTCCATAAATTTTCTGTTCAAATCCTTTGCCCATTTATTTTTTGGCCTGACTTTTTCCAATGGATTCATATGAGGAATAGTTTTACTGAGGTAAAATCGACAGAGACTAAACTTCCCATTTTTGATGTGCACAATTTAATACATTTTGATATATGTAAACATCTGTAAGACCATCACCATACTCAAGCTATCTATCACCCCATAAGTTTGTCAAACGCTTTGCATTTACTTACGCCAATTCATCATTTGTGTTTTTTTCTTTTAACTTAAATGATTGTCCTTTTCACAATACAGAATTTTCTATTTCTTTGCAATTAAATTTGCCAATCACTTATCCTGGGATTTCTTCTTTTTAATTAGTAATTTCTGCTTAGAAAACCTCACTTCAGGACTATTTATAAGCTCACCCAGTTTCTTTTTCTAAAATGTTTTATTTCATTTTTATATATTTAAATTTTTGAGAGTGCTTCTTTTTTGACAGCAGCCCAA
>JAQZBX010010771.1:0-43790 GCA_029593785.1 Cabassous unicinctus
TATATATATATATATATATATATATATATATATATATATGTTTTAAAGGTGCTTAGATTACCTAAATATTACTCAGAAATTACAGGGATTCCCATGTTCCCCACCTCCCACACCTCCAACAACATCCCACACCACCATTCCTCATCCGTGTGGCACAACACCCGCAATGGATATACACCTATTATGTGATTTCAATATGAGTTCTTGCAGTCTGGGAATTGTAATCGGTTTGTGGAAATTATTTAACCATAATCTCTTTTAATATTTTCTTTTCCCCAGTCTTTATATTTTCTCTTCCTAGAACTCAAATAGACATGTGATAGAGCTTTTTCCAAACTATATTTCTCATTTGTACTCTCTATCTCTTGATGTCTTTGTGCTGCATTGAGTGACTTCCTTGAGTCTACTGTCCAATTCAATAATTCCTCTTTTTGATGAATGTAGTTCATTGTTAACCCAACTATTGAGGTTTTTGGCATATTCAGAGTTTTGCAAAGATCACCACAATCAATTTTAGAACATTTTCATCACTCTAAAAGAAACCATATATCCTTTAGCTCTCACATCCAGTCTCCATTAGCCCTAGGCAACTGGTAATCTACTTTCTGTCTCTATATAGAGTTACATATTCTAGAAATTACATATAAATGGAATCATTCAATTTGTGGTATTTTCGTGACTGGCTTTTATAACTGAGCATGTTTTCAAAGTCCATCTATGTTCTATCATGTATCAGTATATATTACTTTTTATTGCTGAATAATAATCCATTGTATGGATATACCACATTTTATTCATTGATTCATGAGTTGATGGACATTTGGGTTATTTCCACCCTTTGGCTATTTCGAATAATGCTGCAATGAACATTTGTATACAAGTTTTTGTGGGACATAAATTGTTATTTCTTTTCATTTGTTCATGTCGATTTAAGTTACCATCTGGTGTCATTTTCTTGGTCCAGTACAGCTTTGTTCCCACTTGCCTCCTTAGTGCTGTGTTAGACAAATATATTACATTTCTATCTGCTATAGGAACAGTAATAGAATTATATAAATACTGTCTTATCCAACTGCTTTTTAAATCAGTTAAAAGAAGAAATAAGAAATATACATTTTTATTCTGTCTTTTACATAATTAACTTTCCAGTGTTTTTGTTCTATTTTCATTTTTTGTGTGTAGATTGACATTATAGTCTGGGGTTATTTGCCTTCAGCCTGAACATTTTCCTTCAGTATTTCGTGTAAATAGGGTAGGCTAGCAATGATATTATCTATTTAATAATATAATACTATCTAAGAGCATGTATAAGGTACTGTGTGAGATGCTCTTTATACATTATCCCATTTCATCTCATGAGGCAGGTATATTATCTTCACTTTACAGAAGAACAAACAAAGTCATGGTAACTTTAAGTAGTTTTCCCAAGAGCACACAGCCAGTAGTGATAGAACAGAGACTCCAAATGAAGTCTGACTCCCAGGTTAATGATCTTAAACATATCTTACTTTTTTTGAAGATTTTTCCTCTTGAAATCTCAACACATTACATAGGCAGCAGATAACTTGATTTTGTAATCAGCAGCTTAAGTACAGTCTCAAAGAATAAGTTCAAGGATGAGACTTCAATGATAAAAATGTGATTTTGTAAAAGAAGCCATGCATAAGCACCAATATCCTACACTGAATTTAATAATAAACTACAGACCAAACATTAGATGCAACTTAGTATCTTTCTTAATAATATGTAACTTTTTCACTCTTCAGTCCTTTCCATCGTGTCCTTTTCTATTTTTTATTTTTTTTAAAGAAAGAATCTTTTAGCTCCCAGTTACCTCTTTACTTTAGTGTTCAAGACCTTGGGTTAATATGGCCCCCTCAGCACTAAACATCACTGGGAGCAAAGCCACAGGGTCTTTGGTTCTCAATAAATGTAATAAGAAAAGTTTTAATTAACAAAAGGAAAGATATCTATGTCTTTTTTTCTAGCACTCCAGTTGCAAGATCTCTTGGGTTTTTTCTCTCTCCACTGAAGAAGCAAAGAGAGGATATCGCCCTATAGTTATAGAATTCATCATATAATTTCATACCCACTTTATACATCCTTGTCTTCCTCTTTCCATGGACAACTACAAATCTTTTTATCTTCAATCCTCAATGTTTAGCACACAAAATATAAAAGATGTTCAAAATATAGTTAGGGGGAAGAGTATTGTGGGAAGATGGTGAAGTAGGGATCTCCAGGACTCAGTCCTTCCACCAAAACAACTATTAAACAGGCAGGAACTTTCTGAAACGACTATTCTGAATCCCCAGAAGCTAGAAGAACATTGTACTGTATCCAGAGAACAGCAGGATAAAGAGGCTGATAAGTTATGGAAAAGAATAGCAAATTGCTCTCTCTGTGCAATGGCTATTGGCACCTACCCCAACTCTTGCAGCAGGCTACCATGGGGTCCAGCCCCTGGCTAGCATGATGGGGACGGAGAGGGACATAAAGTCCTCTTCTCCCAAAATAGAGGTGGACGTGGCTGATCACAATTCACAGCTTTAAAAATTTTTTTGATAAGTTGTGAGTTAATAAAACAATCATGTACACCAGACAGGATTCCCATAAACCACCCCACCGTCAACGCCTTACATTGTTGTGACACATTTTTAACAAATGATGAAAGAACATCATCATTATATTATTGCTATCTATATTCCATACTTTATATTTGGTGTATTTTTCCCACAAACCATTCTATTATTAACATCATGTGTTGGTGTTGTATTTTTTTTATAGTCCATGAGACAGCATTCTCTTATTTGTACTGTTAACCACAGTCCATCATTCACCATGGGGTTAGCTATAGTATATGGTCCTCCTCCTTGTACAATCGTGTACACTCAGTGGCTCTCAGTTTCATCACAGAGCTGTGCTGTCATCAGCTCAGTCCATTTCAGAATGTTTTCATTACTCCAAAAGGAAAAATCCCATACCCCTTTATACTCCCTATTGTTGTCCCTTAGCATTCATATAGCACCTTCTTTGCCACTGCTGTAAAAATATTAAAATATTACTGTTAACTATAGTCTATATGTTACATTAGTTATATTTTCCCATGTTTCTCCATATCTTAACACATTGTAATAAGGAACATTCTTGTATTTGTACTATTAAGCACAATCATCCACCATGGAAACCACCATGTTATACAGTCCCTAGGTCATCCTCTATCTTTCTTTCAGTTGACATTAACATCCTAGACTAATCCTTTCAGCCACAAACCCATTTATAAATCAGCAGTGTTGATTATCCTCACTATAATGTGTTACCATCAACTCTAACCATTTCCCCACATTTACAACCTCCCTTATTAAACATTCTACATACATTCAATATTATCTCCCCCTTTTTAACCCACATTCTATCTCTGAGCAACCTATACTCTATAGTTTAACTCCATGAGTTTACTTATCATATTTAATTCATAAAAGTGAGGCCATACAATATTTGTCCTTTTTATCTGGCTTACTTCATTCAACATAATGTCCTCAAGGTTCATCCATGTTATCATGTGCATCTCAACTTCATTTCTTTTTACAGCTGAATAGTATTCCATTGTATGTATATACCACATTTTGTTTGTCCATCAAGGTTCCATCTTTTATCAATTGTGAATAATGCTGCTATGAACATCAGTATACAAATGTCTGTTCACCTCCTTGCTTTCAATTCTTCTGAATATATTCCTGGTAGCGGGATTGCCGGATCATTTGGCAGTTCTATATTTAGCTTTCTAAGGAAATGCCAAACTGTCCTCCATGGAGGCTGCACCATTCTACATTCCCACTAACAGTGAAGGAGTGCTCCCATTTCTTGACATCCTATACAGCACTTGTAGTTTTCCGCCTTTTTAATAATGGCCATTCTATAATGTATGAAATGGTATTTCTTTGTAGTCTTTATCTTAATTTCTCTAATAGCTAGTGCTGTTGAGCATCTTGCTCTGTGCTTTTTTAACCATTTGTATTATTTTGCCTTTGGAAAAATTTCTGTTCAAGTCTTTTGCCATTTTTTAATTGGGCTGCTTGTCTTTTTATCATTGAGTTGTATGATCTTTTTATATAACATGGATATCAAACCCTTATCAGATATGTGGTTTCTGAAAAATTTCTCCAAATGAATAGGCTGCCTTCTCACCTTATAACAAAGTAATTTGAAGCACAAAAGTATTTAATTTTGAGGCAGTCCCATTTATCTATTTTTTCTTTCATTACTCATGCTTTGGGAGTAAGGTTAAGAAGACACCACCTACCACAGGATCTTGAAGATTTTCCCTACATTATCTTCTAGGATTTTATGGTTCTAGCTTTTACATTTAGGTCCTTGATCCTTTTTGAGTTTATTTTTTTATATGGTGTGAGATAGGGATTCTGCTTCTTTCTTTTAGCTTGGATATCCAGTTCTCCCAGCATCATTTGTTGAATAGACTGTTCCGTCCCAGCTGGATGGGTTTGATAGCCTTGTCAAAAATCACTGAACTGTAGATGTGGAAGTCTATTTCTGAATTCTTGATTTGATTCCATTGATCAATATGTCTATGTTTATGCCAGTACCACGTTGTGTGTGTGTGGTTTAACCACTGTAGCTAAGTAATATGTATTAAAGTCAGGAAGTGAGAGTCCTCC
Source organism: Cabassous unicinctus (assembly GCA_029593785.1). Lineage (NCBI taxonomy): Eukaryota > Metazoa > Chordata > Mammalia > Cingulata > Chlamyphoridae > Cabassous > Cabassous unicinctus. The sequence goes on from JAQZBX010010771.1 coordinate 4,677, forward strand.
AACTTCATTCTTTTTTTTAAACATATTTTTTTGCTATTTGGGGTCCCTTACACTTCCAAATAAATTTGATAATTGACTTTTCCCTTTCTGTAAAAAAAGGCTGTTGGAATTTTGATTGAGATTGCATTGAATCTGTAAATCAGTTTAAATAGAATTGACATCTTAACAATATTTGGTCTTCCAGTCCATGATCATGGATGTTCTTCCATTTATTTAGGTATTCTTTGATTTCTTTTTGCAATGTTTTGTAGTTTGCTGAATGCAGGTCCTTTATGTCCCTGGTTATGTTTATTCCTAAACATTTGATTATTTTAGTCACTATTGTAAATGGAATTTTGTTTCTGAAGTCCTCCTCAGATTGCTCATTTGTAGTGTATAGAAACACTATTGATTTTTTGTGTATTAATCTTGCATTCCACTACTTTGTTGAACTCATTTAATAGTTCTAGGATCTTTGCTGTGAATTTTTCAGGATTTTCTAGGTATAGGATCATATCATCAGTGAATAGTGAAAGTTTTACTTCTTCCTTTCCTATTTGGGTGCCTTTTATTTCTTCATCTTGCCTAATTGCTCTAGCTAGCAATAACTACTGTTATTCAGTAGTTATAACATTGAGGACAATGTTAGCTGTGGGTTTTTCATACATGGAATTAACCATATTAAGAAAATTTCCTTCATTTGGAGAGTTTGAATCAGTTAAGGATGCTGTATTTGTCAAATGCCTTTTCTGCATCAATCAAGATGATTATGTGATTTTTCTTCTTCAATTTATTAATGTGGTGTATGACACTAATTGATTTTCTTATGTTGAACCACCCTTGCATACGTGGGATAAAACCCATTTTATTGTGGTGTATAATTCTTTTAATGTGTTTTTAGATTTGCTAGCAAACATTTATTGGCAATTTTTGTATCTATATTCGTTAGAGAAATTGGTCTGTAAATTTCTTTTTCCATAGTATCTTATTCTTGCTTTGGTATTAGGGTGATGCGAGCTTCTTAAAATGAGTTTGGCAGCATTCCATCCTGTTCAGTTTTTTAGAAGTATCTGAGCAAGATTGGTATTCGATCTTCTTTGAATGAGTGTTAGAATTTACCTGTGATGACATCTGGTCCTGAGCGTTTCATTTTTTGCGAGATTCTTGATGACTGTTTCAATCTCATTACTTTTGATTGGTTTGTTGAGGTCTTCTATTTCTTCTAGGGTCAGTGCAGGTCATTTGTGTTTCTAGGAATTTATCCATTTCATCTTTGTTGCCTAGTTTGTTGACGTACACTTGTTCATAGTATCTATCCTCTTAAGGCCTCTTTCACTTCTGCAGGGTTAGTGGTAATGTCCCCCCTCTCATTTCTGATTTTATTAGTGACTTTTTTTTTGTCAATCTTTGTGTGCATTTGTCGATTTTGTTGATGTTCTCAAAGAACCAACTTTTGGTTTTGTTGAGTCTCTATTGTTTTTTGTTGTAGTTGTGCATTTATTTCTTCTCTAACCTTTGTTATTTCTTTCCTTCTGCTTGCTTTGGGATTAGTTTGTAGTTCTTTTTCTAGGTCCTCCAGGTGTGCAGTTAGGTCTTAGATTTTGGCTCTTTCTTCTTTTTTAATGTAAGCATTGAGGGCTATAAATTCCCTCTCTGCACTGCCTTTGCTGTATCCCATAGGTTTTGATATGTTGTTCTTTCATTTTCATTTGTCTTGAGATATTTACTGATTTCCTTGCAATTTCTTTTTTGATTCACCTATTATTTAAGAGTGTGCAGTTTAACCTCCATATATTTGTGAATTTTTCCAATCCAAATTATTGATTTCAAGCTTCATTCCGTTATGATCAGAGAAAGTGGTTTGTATAATTTCCATCTTTTTAAATTTATTGAGACCTGTCTCGTGACCCATAATATGGTCTAATCTGGAGAAGGATCCATGAACTCTTCAGAAGAATGCAAATCCTACTATTTTGGGGTGCAATGCTCTATAAATATCTGTTAGGTCTAGCTCATTTTTCCTATTATCAAGCTTTCTGTTTCCTTATTTATCCTCTATCCAGATGTTCTATCCAATGCTGAGAGTGGTGTATTAAAGTCCCTAACTATTATTGTAGAGACATCTATTTCTCCCTTTAATTTTGCCAGTGTTTGTCTCATATGTTTTGGGAGCACCCAGGTTAGGTACATAAATATTTATGATTATTATTTCTTCTTGGTGAGTTGTTCCTTTTATTAATATATAATGACCTTCTTCATCTCTTATAAGAGTCTTGAATTTAAAATTGATTTTGTCCAATATTAGTATCACTTCTCCATATCTTTTTTGGTTACTATTTGCATGGAATACTTTTTCCAACCTTGCACTTTCAGCCTGACTGTGTCCTTGCATTTAAGGTGAGTCTCTTGCAGACAGCATATAGATGGCTCAAATTTTTTTATTCATTCTGCCAGACTATGTCTTTTGATTGGTGTGTTAAATCCATTAACATTCAATGTTATTACTGTAAAGGCATTACTTACTTTATCCATTTTACCCTTTGGCTTTATGTTGTCATATCTTACTATTGTCTGTCTTTTTACCCTTTAAGTTACCTTTACTAATATTCTTCATTTCTACACTCTTCTCCAAGTATCCTGCCCTTGTCTTTTCCTTTCAAGCTGCAGCACTCCCCTTAATAACTCTTATAAATCCAGTCTGTTGGTAACAAACTCTCTCAGTTTTTGTTTGTCTATGAATACTTTAAACTTGCCCTCACTTTTGAAGGACTGTTTTGCTGGATATAGAATTCTTGGCTAGCCATTTATCTCTTTAAGAACCTTAAATACATATACAATTGCCTTCACACCTCCATGGTTTCTGATGAGAAATAGGCACTTAGTCTTATTGAGCTTCCCTTGTATGTAATGCAGTGTTTCTCTCTTTCTGCTTTCAGAATCCTCTCTATCTCTGGCATTTGACATTCTCTATAGTAGGTGTCTTGGGGTAGGTCTATTCAGATTTATTCTCTTTGGAGTAAATTGTCCTTCTTGGATTTTGATATTTATGTCTTTCATTAGGGTTGGAAAGTTTTGGGCCATTATTTTTCCTGAGAGGGAAATTTATAGCTCTAAATGCTTAAATTGTAAAAGAGGAAAGATTTCAAATCAAAGACCTAATCTCAAAACTGGAAGAACTAGAAAAATATGAGGCAACTAAACATAAAGTGAGTATAAGGAGGGAAATAGCAAAGGTTAGAACAAAGATAAATGAAATAGAAAACAGAAGACAAAGGAGAAGAATCAACAAAACCAAAATCTGGTTCCTTGAAAGACCAATATAATTGACAAAACTTTAGCTACACTGACAAAGAAAAAAAGAGAAAGGATACAAACAATGAAAATCAGAAATGAAAAGGGGGACATTACTGCCAACCCCATTGAAATAAAAAGGATTATAAGGGGATACTATGAACAACTGTATGCCAATAAATTAGCTAACCTAGATGAAACAGAAAAATTTTAGAAACACACAAACTACCTACATTGACTCAAGAAGAAATATAAGATCTCAACAAACCAATTTACTAGTAAAGGGATTGAATCAGTAATCAAAAACCTCCCAACAAAGAAAAGCTCTAGGAACACATGGCTTCACAGGGGAATTCTACCAAACATTCCAAGAAGACTTAACTCCAATTCTGCTCAAACTCTTCCATTCCAAAAAATTGAAGAGTAAAGAACACTACATAATTCATCCTATGAAGTCAAAATCAACTTCATATCAAAGCTGGATAAAGACACTACAAGAAAACTACAGACCAATATCAATTATGATACAGATGCAAAAATCACTAATAAAATACTAGCAAACCAAATCTAACAGTGTATTAAAAGATTTATACAATGTGATCAAGTGGGATTTATCCCTGGTATGCAAGGTTGGTTCAACATAAGAAAATCAATTGATGTACTATACTACTTTAACAGAATGAAGGGGAAAAAAACCACACGATCATCTCAATTGATGCAGAAAAGGCATTTGACACAATCCAGCACCCTTTCTTGAGAAAAGCACTTAAGGCACTAGGAATAGAAGGAAACTTCTTCAACATGATAAAGGAAATCTATGAAAAGCCCAAAGCTAACATCCTACTTAAAGTTGAAAAACTGAAAGCTTTCTGTCTAAGATCAGAAATAAGACAAGGATGTCCACTGTCACCACTGTTTTCCCACATGGTACTAGAAGTTCTTGCCAGAGTAATTAGGCCAAAAAAAGAAATAAAAGTCTTTCAAATTGACAAGGAAGAGGTAAAACATTCATTATTTGCAGAGCTTTTGATCCTATATACATAAAATCCTGAAAAATACATAACAAAGCTCCCAGAACTAATAAATGAATTCAACAAAATGGTGGGGTACAAGATCAACACCCCAAAATCAGTAGTGTTTCTATACACTTCAATGAACAACTGGAAGAAGAAATCAAGAAAAAAAATTCATTCACAATAGGAACTAAACTAATAAAATATCTAGGAATAAAACGAATTAAGTATATAAAGAACTTGTATACAGAAAACTACAAAACATTGCTAAAAAGAAATCAAAGAAGAGCTAAATAAATGGAAGGACATTCTATGTTCAAAGATTAGAAGACTAAATATCTTTAAGATGTCAATCCTACCCAAAGCAATTTATAGATTCAATGCAATCCCAATAAAACCTCCAAAACCTTCTTTGTTGAAATAGAAAAGCCAATCATCCAAATTTTTAGGGAAAGGTAAGGGACCCTGAATAGCTAATGCGATCTTGAAAAAGAAGAATTAAGTTGGAGGACTCACACTTACTAATATTAAAACTTATGACAATGCCACAGTAATCAAAGCAGCATGGTACTGGCACAAGGACAGACATATAGACCAGTGGAATCCAATTGAGAGCTCAGAAATCAACCCTCATATTTATGACCAACTGAATTTTGACCAGAGGGCAAAGACCACTCAGTTGGGAAAGAAGAGCCTCTTCAACAAATGTTTTTGGTAGTGGATGGTGGTGAAGATAGCACAACACTAGGAATGCAATTAACAGCACTGAAATATATATCTGAATGTGATTAAAAAGGGTAATGTTAGATTGCATATATGGTAACAGAATAAACATTTTTTTAAAAAATCCATGAAACTACATCACACAAACAGTGAACCTTAAGTTAAACCATGGACTTTAGTTAATAGCATCATTATAAAAATGTGCTATCATCAGTTGTAACAAATGTTTCACACCAATGCAAGGTGTTGGTGGGGGGTGGTGTATGGGAATTCTGTATTTTATGCATGATTGTTCTGTAAACCAACAACTTCTTTAATAAAGAAAAATTACATAGTAAGGAAGAAGGAAATAAAAATACTTATTGAGCACCAACCATATATTAGACACACTTCCAGGCACTTCATATATATTATTTCATATCCTCACATCAATTATATAAGGAGGATTATTTCAAATTTACAATGAAAAATCTGAGTCTCAACCAGGTTATGTGACTTGCTCAAGTGCATACATGTAATATTAATATTAGCTGGAGTTTGAACCCCAAACTATCTGTCTCTAAAATCCATGTTACTTCACCTTCAGCATTTCTACAGGTCCATACAAGTATGAAAGTTCTTTGATTTTTTTGTTGTTGTTGTTGTTAAGTCAAAAAATTTGTCTCTCACCTTCTGTATTACTTATCTACTGCAGGAAAATGAATTACTCCAAAATACAGCAATTTGAAACAACACACATTTGATTCTCTCACAATTTCTGTCATTCAGAAATCCAGATATGGCTTACCTGGGTCCTCTCTTTCAAGCACAAAACTGCACTCAAGGTGTTTGCCAGGGTTGGGGTCTTGTCTGAAGGTACAACTGGAGAAAAGATCTTTTTCCAAGCTCACATGGTCATTTGCAGAATTCAATTTCTCAAGGCTTCTGGACTGAAGGATTCGATTTCTAGCTGGCTATTAGCTGGAGGCCACCCTCAGTCCCTTGCCAGGTAGGCCTCTCAGAAACAGCAGCTTACTTCATCAAAGTGTGCAGGCAAAGAAGGCAAAAGAGGGAGTCTGCAAATAAGAAATAAATCACAATCTCTTGTAACCTAGTCACAGAAATGATATTCCATTATCTTTGCTGAATTGTATTGGTCAGAGTAGGTTGCTAGGATGAACTGGTCTCTCAGGGGGAAGGGATTACATAAGATTTGAACACCAGGAGGCAGGGATCTTTCAAGGCCTTTTAGAGTCTGCCTGCCAGATCTTCCATTTAATTCCCTTAAAAAACTTCACTTAATCCCTAAATATCTTCCATCTTTTAACAATCCTTTATTAGCCATCACTGGAATGTTTTTGGTATTACATATAAAGAGCCATAAAAATATCAGACCCTTTGAGGCAAAGAATCTATCCTAAAGAAGTAGTCTCAGTGAGTATCAATCAAGGATTAGTCTAAAAGGATGTTCATCACCATATTGTTTATAATAATATCAAACTAAAAACTTTCCAAATGAGCATGATGGTTTTTTCCCAATTAAAATTGCTATAATTTTTTCTTGTTTATGTAAACAATACATGGTGGTGGGGGTGGATCAGGAGAAGAATTAGAGTGTCTTGCAAGTCAACTACCTCAGGGCATTCAACTGCAGTTTCATCTGGTAAAAAAGGATTAATCTCTTCAGACAGGAGTGAGGGCTGCTTCTCAGCGGAGGTGGTTACACATTTATCATGTACAGCAGGGTTAATCTCTTCAGGTGGAGGTTAGGTGGCAGTTCCTCAGAGCAGACTGGAGGTTGGAAGGCTCTTTCCTCAAGGCAGACTGGAGGTCAGGGGGCTAGTTACTCAGGGCAGGCTGACCATCAGGAGGCTGGTTCCTCAGGGCAAGCTGGAGGTCAGGAGGCTGGTTTCTCAGGGCAGACCATATTTCAGCTTCATCTGGCAAAGACTCAGAAGAATCTAGGGTTTTAATTCCCCACTGCCATCATTATCAACCCAAATGTCCCCATTCCAATTTCCAAGATTCATTCCTTTCCAATCAATGCCCTCAGTTTAACAGCAGACACCCTCCAAGTTTGGGAATTTCATTTATGCTGTATTTCAGTCACTCACACAATGAAACTCTGGGTCTGGTTTTCAGAAATCTCAAGCCTGCAGCTACATGAAATAAGAGCTTCTTTCAGGGCACACACAGAAACTTTCACATCCTTTATGCAGTGCTTAAGTTGGGAAATTGAAGCCTTGAGCTCATCCCTTTCTTTTACAACTGTATCCAGCATATTTAGGAATAACCAGACAACATGGTTATACCTTTTACTCCATAAAACTCTGTTAATGTGTCAAAAACACTTTCACCCAGAGCCTTGCCTCTTATAAGCATTTAAGTAGCCAAATCCAGTGGTGATATTTTGCCTATCCCTATTTCCTACTCATGCCATGGACTATCAGTGATTGTTAGAAATAAAGTCATTAGTGCCTTTGAATCTAATCAGTTTAGAGAACCAATTCCAAAACCCCCAGAACCAATCCAGAAATCTCATTCTTAAGATTCTGTTTCTCAAGAACCACTCCCAGTACCAAAGCTATATCAGGGTTCTCTAGGGAAACAGAATTGACAGGAGATATATATAATATATATAATGAGATTTTTATAAGAATTTCCTCACATAGCTGTGAGGGTGGGCAAGTCCAAATTCCATAGGGCAGGCCACAAGCTGGGAACCCCAATGAAGGTTTTTGATGAATTCCCAGGAGAAGCTGGCTGGCCGAAATGGAGATGGGAATTCTCTCTTCTGACTGCTGAAATAATCACTTCTCCTTTTAAAGCCTTCAACTGATTAGATGAGATTCTCTCCTTGTTGAAGGCAATCTCCTCAGTTGCCTTAGAGGAAATCAACTTACTAATGATTTAAGTCTACCAAATGTCCTCACAGTAACAGTTGAGCCAGTGCTTGCTTGACCAAAAAACTGGACATCATAATCTGGCCAAATTTACACATGAACTTAACCATCACAATGATCATCACTTCATAATTTATATATTTCTATTATGTTCTGTTGCTTGATAAAAACATATGACTTTTATAATTGAAAAACATCAAAGAAAAACAATTTAAAACACTAGATCTGATAGTTTCACAGTTGAACACCATCTAACCTTTAAATTCCCAATAATGTCATTTATTCCAGACTATAAAGAGAGAATGTTTACCCAATTAAATTTATGAAGTCATCATAACTTTAATATAAAATTTTGTAACTGTGCAAAACAACATATACCATGAACAACAAACATTTATTGAATAATGACCTGACCACCCCTGCAGATATCACCAGGAATACCCTGGATGCTGAGCTGTTGTTTCTACCTTCTTTCTTTATTAATTCTTGGGGGGTTTCTTCAAAGGAATGGCAGTCTCACATATAGTGCCTATATAGTGGACTCTATTACCCCAGTTTTACAAAAAAGAAAATTAAGGTCTTGCAGGTTAAGTAACTTGTCCCAAATCAAACAACTGGAGGGCACTAGAGCCAGGATTTTAATCCAAGTGGTCTGACATCAGAGCCAGGCTCCTAACTATCTTGACAGACAGTCATACGCTTCAATGATTGCCAATTATTGTATCAATAAGTGTTGGATTTGAGAAGACAGTGAAAGCAATTTGCCTTAACTTGAAGAAGTCATTAATTATTTGAATTATGTCTCCAAGAATTGGTAGGAATCTAACAGGGAGAAAGAAAGTGGTATTCCAAGAGGAGAGAACTACCCGAATGATAGCATGGAACTAGGAAAAGCACCAACATGCAATAGAAAGATCACCAGACTGGGAGTAGGGAGATTCTGTGTGTATTTCCAGCTTCCTCACTAATTAAGTGTGCTGTTAGGCAAGTTACATTGCCTTTCTTGCATTTAGTTTCCTCATCTGTAAAAAGCAGGGGTTGAGAAAATAAAAAATGAAGCAACATTTTAAAGTTACAAGAAGAATAAATGGCACTAGATGGGTCAGGACATAGCAGATTCTGAAACTGGCAGACTTTAATGTTCCTTGCCTAATTGTAAAATAGATGGCTGGTATAGCCGCATATCTCACAAAGATATTCTAAAGAGAAAGCACGCCAATTAACTGCAAGTGTTACCTGGATTTAACTTAGAGTATTATTGTTGAAAAAGATACTTGCAGTCCTGGCCAAGATATTTCTACACATATCTAAAACTAATTCTATGCTTCCAAACTTGCATTAGTCTACACTGTGCACATATGTTTACCACATATTTTGTTCACTCATTTCTCTGGATACAGTTGAGAATGTCAAATCATGAGACTTCTAAAGCAAACCTCAAATTATGACTTTCCCATTTATATTCATATATAAATATGCTTTCTCTTCAGTCCCTGGTCTTTCTCTCCCTGAGGTGATTAGTTCCCTAAAATAGGAACAGTGTTCCTTCTTTTGTTGCCAAATAAGACAGGGAACACAAGCTATAGTTTTCATAATCCAGTCTTATGAATGAGGACATGAAAATAAGAAAAGCCCAAACTTATACTATAAGAAAGCCGATTATTGCTTCAAACCGTCCTCAGACCTTCAATTTCAAGCATCTACTTAAGTGGAATTATGTGTATAGGAATCCAGAATACAAAACCTGAGGGAAGATGGAAATAATGTCACCCTCTGATTGTGATCCTCACCAAAATCATAATGAAATCACGTAGTCTTCTGCAGAGGAACTACACTCTCTACTTCTCCCTAAAGAGAGTTTTACACGCATCGGTAGTAAGACTAAGGTGCACCCAAATCTAACCATCTCACCAAAGGACTTGAGCAATCTTTCACAAACCTTTCACCACAAATGAAGATTTTTAAAAAGTCTTTCATCTGCTCCCCCCCACATCAGTGGAGTCTCATGCCTTAAAAGGTTTTATCTACCAAACAGTGTATATATTAAGCAATAAACAATTTGTTCTGCCTGTACTATCACTATTATTCCAGTCAATGTGAATCCAGATAGCAAATTATTCATAAGCAGCAAGGTTTTAGTATCATGAAATCACATAAATTGCTATCAGGACTGTAAGGATATTAATAAATAAGATTGTGTAAGAATCTAGTCTCTTAAACATTAGTATTCTCTGTTTTTTATATTGGCTGGATTCAACCTTTTGAAGTCAAACACTGTAACCAAACAACTTGCACCCTGAGGTTGCTTATGGTTCAGCACTCTTGTACCAGGAATTCCTATGATGTCACCAATGGACAAATTAAACTGGAATTATAGCACCCTGGCCTTAGTAACATGATGAGCACAGTGTTTAGAAGCTCTGGTTAGCTCCATGGTTCCCAAGTGCACCAAGACATCAAGAGTACTACATACAACATACTCCCAGGGAAACTGCAGCACATTTTTAATTTTCTAGGAACACACAGCAACATCTGTCAGATACCACAAAAACTATTATTATTATGCTGTTTTGATGTAAATACTTAATAAATGGAATTGCTAGGAATTCCTTTTGGCCTAGGAGCTCTGTGAAAATCTTACTGAGACACTATGACCCAAGAAAGTTTTGGAACCTATGAATTATCTGTTTTAGTGTTTTCCTACAGCCTTATAAGGATAATTGTAAGGGTTTCATTAGTTATTTTGAAATGTTAGAAATAGTTCCATGGACCCTTCCGGCCTTGTGAACCCCAGGTTGTTAACAGGAGTAAGATGTCTCCAAAATTTCCTCACTAGAACAAAAGTGTATTTTTGGTTAAGTGCACTTTTCATGTTGATACCATATGGCTATATATGGGTTCACTGTTGCCTTCTTTCCTTTTTTTCCTTTCTCCCACAACATGCTGTTTGATAGTCCACTATGTACCATCTGCTATTCCAGGTACTTATTATCCAGTAGTAAATAAGACAGATATGGCCCTTTCCTGCTTGGAACTTACAGACTAGCAACCTAGAGTTATTTGTAAACAAGAATCCTAAGTATGATGAGTATTAAATGCTTGTGCGGCGGACCTCATGCAAATTAAGAGATATTTGATCAATGAATCAATGTTTGAATGCATGAACAAAAGAAGAGATGGATTGAGTGACCTTTAAGATTTTATAACTTTGAGATTCTTATCACAGTGGGGCAATTACACTTTTCTTTCCATTTCCTATTCCCATATTGGGGTGTGAGAAATAGCCAGAGGGATTTAGGCTGAATCTATCCATTGAAAAACTTCACAAGAAAATCAATTAAGTAGCTCAATATCATTTCTGTACTTTCAGAAAAAAAAATAAATCAGCTGCCTGATGATATTTTTAATTGAATTCAGAAGCTATTACCTAAAAGCACCTTTAATTTATTCTTACTCAGTCAATCGAAACAATTTAAGCAAAGCAAAATCTATTTTCTTCTAAGTTGCAACTGGGCTAAGAGCTGTCAGGCCAAGTATCACCCTGTGTGACTTTCAGCAGCTGAATGATAAACACCAGTAAAGAAACCCTTTTCTGGAATGCCAGCGGGACAGCTTTAGATAAGCTTTTGCTACCAGGCAACAAGCTAAGAAAACCAATAGTCTGTTGCTAATTACCCATTTAAAAGGCTAGAGAGGAAAATACAGAAAAGCAATCTTAATAATCCCCCACCCCCCATTACCCCTATCTTGAATTCTCTCTTACCCATGAAAGAGGTGAACATAGAGGCTTCAGAGAATCCTACAGCCCACTGAAGTGGGGTAAGAGAGATTGTCTTCTTAAATCAAAGGGCTTTGCAATTTCATGCAAAAGCCTTACCCCCATATAGTAATTCACAAAAGTAATGGATGAAAGTGACAGAAGGAGAAGGCTTCAAGAGACTGAAGTGGTGGGAGCTGCAAACCCAAAACTGTTGTCAATACCGTCAGCCACATTGTAGCCTAGTCTCTACTCATTCATCCATTCATTCATCACTGGTGAAGAAGATAGACAAGCTTACAGATGAACATGGGAGCCAGATGAGAAACAATTAAACAAATAAGCAAGGTAACTAAAGAGAGTTGGGCCTTGAAGAAAATGCCTAGGGTGATACGACAGAAAGTAGCTTTAGGAACCTTCTTTAATAGGTGCCTTAGGAAAGGCCTCCTTGAGAATCTTCTGGAGTAACGTTTCACACATTGTGAATATTCTTCACGTTCTTTGTAAATTGGACCTAACCCACTCCTGTCAAATTAGCTGATATAGCCTCCCAACAACTGGAAACCTATATTCTTTTCCAGCCAATACATAAGTCTGTGGAAAGGACAATGTTGAAAAAGAATAGTGGAAAGCCTTAATACAAAAATACAAGGAGAAAACTGATTTATTCTTTTGACCTTGGGGTAGCCACACACACACACACACACACACACACACACACAAAGGCTAAGAAAAGTAAAAAATAATTAAAGAAAAAGATATAAATTGGACTTCATCAAAATCCAAAGCTACCATTAAAGAAATGAAAAAGCAGACAATGGCTGGGAGAAAATATACCTCCAATACATAAGACATACATATTTGTGTGTGTGTATGACTTATATATGTATATATATCTCCAGTGTATAGTATATATGTGTGTATGTGACTATATTTCCAATATATAGGACATATATATGTATATATACATCATCTCCAAATCAAGGGACATATAAATGTATGGGAAAAGACATATATAAAAAATATAAAGAAATATTACATATCAATAATAAGAAGACAAATGATCCAATTTAAAAATGGGTAAAAGATTTGAACAGACTCTTCACAAATCCCTACATTTTTTGTGTAACATTTTTGTAATCTAAGTAGCTTTTAAAAAATTAAAAAAAATTTTTTTTAAAAATGAGGCTATACAAACGGCTGATAAGCACATGGAAAGACATTCAATATCATTAAACATCAGAGATATGCAAATTAAAACCACATGAGATACCTCTATGAAACCATGAGAACAGCTAAGATTAAAAAAAAACTGATCATACCAAGTGTTTGGTGAGAATATAAAGAAACAGTAACTCTCATATATTGCTGCACAAATGTTCATAAAAGTGTTATATATGATAGCTAAAAACTAGAAACAACCTACTGTCCCTTATAAGTGAATGGATAAACAAAACTATGTTATATCCATACAGTGGAATATAACTCAACAATAAAATGAATGAACTACTAATACATTAAGCAACATGGATAAACCTCAAAAACATGCTGAGCAAAATTAACCACACATAAAAGTACATAATCTGTGATACCAGTTATCTTAGTTTCCCAGCTGCTATGACAAACACCACATAATGGATTGGCTTAAACACAGGAATTTATTGGCTCATGGTTTTCAGTGCTAGGAGGCTTGCTTCCTCCTAGGGTCAATAGCATTCTGGCTGGTTGACAATTCTCAGGTTTCTTGGCTTTACCGTCACATGGCAATGTCCTCTCCATTCTCTTCCAGATTCCTACTGACTTCTGGCTTCCAGCTCCTTCCCATGGCTTTCATTTTATAAGGCCTCCAGGAATAGGATTAAAACCCATCCTGATTCAGTTGGCCACACCTTAACTAAAAATAGCATATTCAAAAGATCCTATTTACAATGGGTTCATACCCACAGGAATGGAATTAAGATTAAGAACATATTTTTTCCTGAGGTACATAATTTAACCTACCACACCATTTATATGAAATTCTTGACAAAGGGAAATCTAATCTATGGTTACAAAAAGCAGATCAGTGGTTGCCTGGGACCAGGAATCAGGGACGAATTGACTGCAAAGGGGCACAAGAAACTTTCTGGGGTGATGGAAATGATTTATATCTTAACTATGGTGGTAATTACACAAGTATGCACATTTGTCAAAACTCATAAAAATGTACACTTAAAAGGAGTGCATTTTACTGTATGCAAATTATTCCTCAATAAAGTTGTTTGTCAAAAATTGGCTTCTTCTGAGAAGTAGTCTTAATGTTTGATCATAGCACCAGCATAGGCTTGTCATTCACAAGATCAACTCACAATTTTTGAGATTGGAAAGTTGAGCAGACAGGGAGCTGGTATAACACCACAAACCCAAATATTTAGTGACACAGTTTTACCAAAATTTACCACACCAGACTTGAAAGATGCCCTGTGGGAAAAAAAAATCTCTGTGGTCCAGTAGATTGTAGAAAGATTGTATTCTAGCTAAAGATTCACATTGTATCAAACCATAAAAATGGTTCTGAAAGTACTACAGTAAATAAATATTTATTTATGCCAGCATTTCTCAACTTAGTTGATTGAGGAATACCTAGTAGGACACAGTTTGTTAAATGCTAAATTAGTTGATGAATGTCAATCTGGAAAGAAGTCTCTAATTTGGGTCTTCGTATAGTTTTAATTACCAATATGCATTTTAAATCTCAAAAACAGTGATTTAGTATGCAACAGTTCTACAATTATTTGAGCATGTTACTCTTTTTTCATCTGCATCTTACAAAACTGGTGTTCCATTCCATTTTCTTCCAGAAACATTTCTCTAGAGCCCTTCCAAAGAGCTCTGTCCCTGATCTATCATACAACTTGGCCAAAATGTAAAGCCTGGCTTATCAAATTTTCAGGTGACACAAAACTTAGGTTTTAAAAGGAAAATGTCCAATATGATAGAATTTGAATTCTCTAAGATCTAGACAGGCAAGATTGATGAGATAAACAACTCTTTTAGAATTGGAAAAAAACCCATGTGTATGTTTTATGGGAGACAGGAGAGACAGATTTCAACTGACAATAAATTCAAACAACCGAAAGTATAATACTGCTGCATCAAAAGCCAATACTATGCTAGTCTACACTATTAAGAGAATGGTGTCAAGAACATTAAGAAGAAAGAGAACCATTATCAGTAAGTGCCACTGTAAGTTTACAAGATGGCAAAAGGTCTGGGAATTATGTCAAAGGAAGGAGATACAAAGACTGGGAAAAAGAATATACTGGTAAAATGGTATTTGCCTCCAAATATATGAGGAAATTTGCTGGGATGTCATTCAAGGGTCTTGACTGCCATCTTCTAGGCCTATTTAAGAAAGCCTGATTGTATCTTTCTAGGGCTCTCTTAAACAAAAGGGAAACATGTTCACAAATTCACAGGAGGTGGGAGGATCACGTTGAGAAAAGAAATAGCTCTGGACAGGACAGCAATAAAATAGGTAGGGTAACATACAGGAGCAATCTGGTCCCCATATCACTGCCACATCACTAATGACCAACACCTGCCCCCATGTCCTTGAATCACTCAAGATTCAAAACCCTATTAGTGGGTATTCAGTGAGTTGGACCAAAATCAAAGGGTAAATGAAGGAAAGGAAGTTGTAGAATCTTTTCTGGGAGTGGATACCTCCTCTTCCAAAACAATACACAATGGAGATATTCCCCCAAAATAAATTATGGTTCTACTTGGAAGCTAGAATTTTGGCTATTTGATGGACCAACATACTAAATATTTATCATGAAGAAACTAGATGGGGTTGGGTTTATTTTGAGTTCTCCAAAGGATGGAACTAGAAAAAATGAGACAGATGGAGAGAACTCAGTATCTTAGCATTAACAACTTAGTAAATAGTTCTTGCTGCATTAGAAGGAAATAAAGGTCCCTTACTAAGTAAGAAACTATGTGCCACCCAAAGTATCCCAGCATCAATGAGATGGTTGTTGGTTTGGGACACACTAAGGGCATCCCTGTTTGGAGGAGTTTATACTAAACAAACTCTAATCAAAGACTCTGTCCCAAATGAGGGAAAGACAACAAATAGTCTCATATAGAGAGAACTTTAAAATCAAATAATGGGCAAATAAGGAGATTTTAGGACTATAACAGTTTGAAGCTGGATGGACCCTAGAAAATTTTGTTCTTACAGTTAATCCATTCCTGTGGGTCTAAACCTATTGTGGGTGGGACATTTTGGTTAGGTTACTTCAATGAAGGTGTGGCCCAGAGTGGGTCTTAATACTTTTACTGGAGTTCTTTATAAACGGGATGAATGGGGAGAGAGGGAGACAGAGAGAGAAATCCAGAAGCAAGGAGCTAAAGCAACAAAACCCAGAGAGAAGGAAGAAACCAGCAGGTGCCACCATGTGCCTTGCCAAATGACAGAGAAGTCCAGGGTTGCCAGCATTCAGTCTTTAGGGCGAAAGCATTGCCTGATGATGCCTTGATTTGGACACTTTCATGGACTTAGAACTGTAAACTTGCAAGTTAATAAATCCCTACTGTAAAAACCAAAGCATTTCTGGTATATTGAATTTTGTCAGCCTAGTAAACTAAAACAGAGGCCATCCATAACAACATTTAGATTACTGACATGGAAACTGGGATCTAGAGAGACGATGTGATTTTTCTTCAAGGGTTCTCAAAGAACAAGTATCAGTCAGGAGGTCATTCCAGAGGTTATACTTATGCATGTCTTAGCAGGATCCCATTGACTGCCACAGTAAATAGTGCCTCAAATAGTGGGGCTACTGAGGGATCTAGAGATATCCAGACACTATAGGCATGGCAGACAGCTCAGGAGTATGGCACCTTACCTTGGAATTTATGCTCCCCAGTGTGACAGAGTTGGACTCAGTTGTGGTTTTCCTACACATGGCTCTTCTGACCCTTCTATATGAACCTATAGTTAGTACTATACTTGATAGGTGTATGTACAAGAGACTTAATTCTTTGGTCCGTCCATGTGCCAGTTGGGCCCTGAATCTCAGCATAGTTACAATACCAACTGTTTAGTTCATCGGAATCACCCTGGACAACTAACAAGGTGATGATGATGAACAACACCCATCCCAAGGAACAGAGAGTCTGCAACTGCAAGCAAGATAGTTACATCCATCTGACTCATGGAATATAAGCCCCCTCTCAATTAGAGGCAGAGTGGGCATCACCATTCCAAAGTCCTCAGGATTGGGGAATGAACAATGAACTAAAGTAGACTTACTATTATTCTACTATAGACTTACTGTGATTCTAACAATGGAAGAACTTTTATTATTGATGTGGAGGCAGTGACCAAAGGAGATTCTGAGGGGAGGGAAACTGAAAAACAGGTGTAATATGGGGGCACTTTGAGGACATTGGAATTGTCCTGTATGACATTGCAATGACAGATACAGGCAATTATATATTTTGTCAAAACTTACAAAATTGCACAGGACAGAGTGTAAACTATAATGTAAACTATAATCCACGGTTAATGGCAATGCTTCAATATGTGTTCACCAATTGCAACAAATGTACCACACTAATGAAGGATGTTGTTAATGTGGGAAAGTGTGGGAGGGGGAGGAAGGGGGGCATATGGGAATCCCCTATATTTTTTATGCAACATTTGTATAATCTAAAGTTTCTTTAAAATAAATAAATTAATTTTTTTAAAAAGCTAGAACCCAGGATCTCCATACCATCAGCCTATCTCTCTGTTGCAAAATACTGCTTCTTTCTTCAACTGAATAATTTCATTTACTGATAGAAAAATAAAACTTAATGAGATTCTCAAATCTCTCCACTGTTCATAATAGAATAAAATGTGAACACAGGCAAGTATGGTCATGTGAGGTGGAGCAAGGTTGGGTTGGGAAAAAGACAAGATGAAAATTCATTCAAACCTAAATGAATTTCTTTTTCTGATATGAGCTCTAATTTACCAACAGGTCCTTGGTTTTGATGCTAACCTTTTCAGGTAATTAAAGTTTGGACATTTAATGAAAAACAATGCCTTTGACTACCAGCAAGACCTCAGGAAAATGTCACTGTGAAGGCAAATTATTTTTCATCTGCTTAATAAACCTTTTGACTGATGAAAAATCAATATTTTACCAATTCTTCTTGCATGTGTTATTTTTCTGTTATGTCTCATATCATCTGGATGCAACAGTTTAAACATTAATGAGAAAAATAGCGCACGGCTGATCTGGAAATGCCTTAATGGATTTATAGCTCAATGAGTATGTTTGCTTGAAATGTTGTTTGAATGATATATCTATTATTTGTTGCCAATTTTTCCAAAGTCCATGGAGAAATTAGCTTAATTATTCCTTTGTTTGACAGAATATAGCAAACCCTCATTTCATGTGAGCAAAACTACTATTCACTGTTTTTTTTAGCAATTCTTTCTTAAACCAGAATATTGAAACTAATGAATTAAACAATTAACCTTTCTCTGAAGGACAGAGTACATTACATTACATTACATTAATTCTTCCTCCTCAATGTAGAAGCAGAAGCAGAAGAAAAAACAAGGGTTGCCTTAACATTTGTGTCAAAATGTCAGGATAAAATGTAGAAACCTCAGTCATTCAGATGCTTTTCCATATATCCAATGATTCTTTTTTTAAAAAATTTTTCTTCTGCCAGCTCCAATCTACTCTTTAAAAAAATTTTTTTTTATTTTTAAAGAAACTTTAGATTACATAAATGTTACATCAACAATATAGGGGAGGGAGCCGATGTGGCTCAGACAGAGGTTGAGTGCTGGCTTCCCACATACGAGGTCCCGGGTTCAATCCCGACACTGGTACCTAAGGGTGGGGGGGAAATATATACCTCACCCCCTCCCCTTCCCATACTTTCCCACATTAACAACATCCTTCATTAGTGTGGTGCATTTGTCACAACTGATGAACACATATTGAAGCATTGCTACTAACCATGGTTTACTTATATGGTTTATAATATAAACCATAGTTTATATTATAGTTTACACTTTGTCCTGCACAATTTTATGGGTTTTGAAAAGATGTATAATAGCCTGTATCTGCACTGCAATGTTATGGAGGACAATTCCAATGTTCCAAAAATGTCCTCATGTTACACATATTCTTCCCTCTCCTTCCCCTCAGAACCTCTGGTGGCCACTGACTTTATATCAATGATACAAGTTCTTCCATTGCTAGAATAATAATAAGTCTACTTTAATCCATTGTTCATTCCCAAATCTTGAGGATTTTGGGATGTTGAGGCCCACTTTATTTCTGATTGAGGGGGGACTTAGATTCCATGGAGTAGATGGATGGAACTGTCTTGCTTGCAGTTGTAGATATTCTGATTTTTGGGATGGGCGTTGTCCATCATCATCCTTTTGTTAGTTGTCCTCCTACCTCCTTTTAAATTGATGTAGTACATAGATTCTCCAACAACTCCCTTTCAGAAATATAGTGTCCTTTATCAGCAAAGGAAGGGTTAGCATAACCCAGAAGCATTCTTTTAAAAGAAAATCAAAAGGAAAATAAGAAATGACATTAATGGTCAGGAAAAAAGAGGCCATACAAAATTGGAGGCCCTCATTACTATTACTGTTGTCTTCATGTATTTACTAGGTTCCTTCCCCAATAGCAACTTGCTTAGCACCTCTGATTAGGAGGCCCTCTTCTCTTGGGAAGGTGAATCTTATCATTTAGCTGATTCTAGACATTGTCAATGACAGCCTGTTTACCACCCCCACACAACTGTAAGTCTACTACAGTAGAAGGACTACTATGGCTCCATTTTAGCTATCTCAGTTTTCTTTGAGAGAAGCTCACACTGGGCAACTCTCTATCCAGTTTTGTAAACAATAAACTTCTTTCTCATTTGAATTTTACCATTAATTCACCATGGAACATTGGTCATGACATTCCTCTACACACGTTCCCAAGTAGAAATGCTTATACTGAAGTTCTGGAAACCATCTTGGAGGAGCAGCATTTGCACAGAACTTTTCAAAATAATAGCATGGCAATTTTCCCAATTCTCATCCTGTGAAAGTCAGCAGAGCCAACGAGTCAACAACCACTTTGAATTACAACAATTATGTGGGGGCTTAGGGCAGCAATGCTTTTGTTCCTATAATCTAGAATAGTGTTTTTGTTATATATCAGAGAGATATAGCTGTCTGAAACAAAAGTTTGACCAAAAAACTCACTCTTATCACAAGCATTCTTTTTTCTGTAGTCTATTCTATTCTATTTATTTATTTGTTTATTTATTTTTAGGGATGAAGTTTACTATATTTTACTTGACAAAGAGGTTAGTAATATCAATGGTAGAAAAAGGTAGAAACAAATAAGGGTGAGAAGACAGGTTTTATATCGAGATGCTCATAGGAGAATGGGAAGAGAACTTTGAAAATTTGCTGCAGCAGATATAGCTCCAAGAAGGCAGGTTATACTTATGATGAAAGTTGTCTTATTTTATAAATCCTCCTGTGGCCAATCTATCAGCTTCTTCATTGCTTTTGTTGCCTTGATGGCCAGGAATATACTTCAAATAAATATCCATTCCTTGGGAAGCTTGATCAATTTTCTTGAGATATTTTCTGTTGACTACATCTCTTTGGGAAGTTGTTTTACATCCCAATCCATTCTGTCATGCCTTTGATGACAAACTTGTTATCTGTTCCAATGATGAGCTTATCAATGTTTTGGCTCTTTGCTTGTCCAATTGCTGTGCAGGCCACCTACAGTTCTGCCATTTGGTTTGCTTGCCATCCAGAAACACTCTCGCTTACAATTAGAGGATTGCCAGGTCTCCTGTAAATTCCAAATCCTGTTTGTGTGCCATCTGTCCCATTAATTTATATATATATATACTTAAAAAATTTTAAAACATACTTAGATTACATAAATGTTACATAAAAATATAAGGGATTCCCATATGTCCCACTCCCTACCACTACCACATTTTCCCACATTAATGACATCCCTCATTAGTTTGGTACATTTGTTACAATTGATGAACACATTTTGGAGCATTGCTACTAAATGTGGATTGTAGTTTACATTATAATTTACACCCTGTCCCTTGCAATTTTGTAAGTTATGACAAAATAATGGCCTGCATCTGTCATTGCAACTTCATGCAGGACAATTGCAATGTCCCAAGAATGCCCCCATATTACACCTATTTTTCACTTTCTTTCCTCTCGGAATCTCTGGTGGCCACTGCCTCTACATCAATAATAAAAGTTTTTCCATTGCTAGAATCACAATAAGAACATAGTAGAATAACAGTAAGTCTACTTCATTCCCCAATCCTGAGGATTCTGGGATAGTGATGCCCACTCCACCTATAATTGAGAGGGGGCTTAGATCCCATGGGGCAGATGGATGGAACCATCTTGCTTACATTTGCAGACTCTCTCTGTTCCTTGGGATGGGTGTTGCCCATTATCATCACCTTGTTAGTTGTCCTGGGTGAGTCCAATGAACTGGAGAGTAGGTGTTGCAACTCCGCTGAGATTCAGGACCCAACTGGCATATGGACAACCCAAAGATTTAAGTCTCTTGGACATACACCTATCAAGTATAATACTAACCATAGGTTCAAACAGAAGGGGCAGAAGAGCCATGTGAGCCAGCTGAGCCCAAATCTGTCACACTGGGGAGCATGAATGTAGGGCCCACTGGCAGGTTGTCAAACTCCTGAGCTGTCTGCCCTGTCTATAGTGTCTGGATGTCCCCAGAGTCCTCAGGAGCCCTGCTATTTGAGGCAATATTTACTTTGGCAGTCAATGATACCCTGCTGAGACGTGCATAAGCATAACCTCTGGAATGACCTCCTGACTCACTTTGAAGTCTCTTAGCCATATAAACTCATTTGTCTTTACCTTTTCCCCCTTTTGGTCAAGGTCTTTCCCAATTGCATTGCTAGTTGGTGCTTGGTAGTAATCCCTCGGTGTCAGGGAGACTCATCCCCAGGAGTCAAGTCCCCCACCCAGGGGGGGGGTAGAGAGATGCCACATTTGAGCAACAAGGAGACTCTTAGGAGGTAACACTTAGGCACCCTATAATACTAGGCTAAGTTTCAATTTCAAAAGTAAAGGTCCATAAGTACAGTCATCAATAGCAAGGGCCTGCCAATGGTCCATCCTCCTTCACTAGTCACTGCCCCTGTATGCGGGGGATTCTTGCTGTCCCATTAGAGAATGTGGCAGAGCTCCCCAGGATGGGAATTTGATATTTTTTCGGTTACTATGTGGATATCCACCTACCGTGACAATGCCCTATGAACATTTGGACACTTTCATATGCCTTATAGGTATGCCACAGGTGAACCTCCTCTCATGCATCCCTCATTACTGACATCCCACACCAGTGGTCCTCCCCTACCACAGTTGTAACCTTCTGTGATGCAAAACTTCTTCAAAAATTAAGCCAACAAAATAACCAAATACAATTAATAAGAAAATGAAATAATAATGATAGCTTTAAAAATAACAAACAAAATTTAAAAAATAAAATTTTTTGAAATAACAAAAAATAAAAAAATATAAAACTAAAAAAAATTTTTTTTGACATTATGTCTTTCATCACCGTAAGATCTGTTGTCTTGTATGTACAGTAACATTTTCTTCTGTTTATTCCCCCAGTGTCTCATTTTTTTCATTTTGTCTTCAAAGAAGCTTTAGGTTACAGAAAAGTCATGTACAGAGTATAGGGGTTTCCCAAATACCCAACATCCTATCCCTTTCCTCCTGTCCCCTATTAATAACATTTTACATGTGGATAGGGCATTTGTTACAATTGATGTACAAATACTGAAGCATTGCTACTAACCATGGTCAATGATTTATATGATGGTTTACATTTTGGACCATACACTTTATAAATTTTGATGAAATTTAACATAGCCTGTATCCATCATTGCAAGATCATTTAGAAACATTCCATCACCCCAAATATGCCCCATGTTTCATCTATTCTATTCCTCCTTCCCCCTCCCCTCAAAACCATAGCAATCACCAAGCTTCACTCACTGAAGAACAAGATTCATAGTTACTTGCAACAACATTGAGGGCTTGACATACTGTCCTGTCCTCTCCTATTGGGCACTGCCTATGCTCTCGAGCGACTCCTGCTATTTGAGAACACAGCAGGACTCCCCAGGATGGAAGTTCAACACCTTCCCACTCATTGTGTGGGTCTCCACCCACTGATACAACACACTATGACAAGATGAACACTCACACACTCCCTAGAAGCCTGCCCCAGGTGTGCCCTGTCCCATATGCCCCCCACATCCAACACCCTAAACCAGGAACCCTCCCCTGCCATGTTTGCTGAAAGAACATTCCTAATGTAGTTTCAACCACATACCCACAAATCCCCAGAGTTCACCTGGTCCCTCCCCTGACCCTCCCCCCAGTTCCATGGACAGTCTTACCCACTCACCCCCACCCAACCCCCCTCACAGACCAGCACTGCCCATCCCAATAGCATCAGAGCACCATTGTCGTGCTCATATACTGCACAACTACACCTTATCATAGATTTTGCCCATATGGGCATTGTCTCTGTGAGTCTTAATTCATATCAGTGAGTTCATGTAATATTTGTCCTTGAGTGCCTGGCTTGCTTCACTCAACATAAGGTCTTCAAGATTCATACATGTTATCCCACATGTTAATATTGCATTCCTTCTTACAGCTGAGGAATATTCCATTGTATGCATATACCACAATTTGCTTATCTATTCATCTGTTGATGGTCATTTGGATTGTTTCCAACTTTTGGCAATGGTGACAATGCTGCTATGAACATTGGCGTGCATATATCTATTTGTGACATTTGTGGAGTGCGTATATCAATTCTTCTGGGTATATACCCAGCAGTGTGTCCCATTAATTTTTGCAGCTACCATCTACATACATAGTTGGAGTACATTCTTGGACCCTGCTGGAACCTTGCTCTCAGTGGTCCCTGGCATTCATGTTGACCTTTTCCAATAGGATTGCTCAGCATCCTCCCTGGCCCTGGCAGTCTTAATTTGAGGCGATGCTTATGGTCTCCATGTATTCTATTTTATTTTAATGCTGGTTGTGACTCATTAAACTGGTTTCATGACCCACTAAATGGTCACAACCCACAATTTAAGAAGTACTGCTCTAGAACATGGAGAACTTCTCTTCTCATCAGGAATCATTTCAAATGGTCATGTTCTAAAGATTCTAAAACAATGCTACAGATTAGACCCATCTGAGAAGCTCTTTGAAAATTAAGGTGTCTGTTTGCCCTAGCTGAGATTCTAATCAAATTTGTCTGGAGACAGGACCAAGCATTAGCAATTTTTAAAATCTCCCTAGGTAGTTCTAATGTGTGGCCAGGACTGGGAACCATTGTGCCAGTCTAAAGTAACTAATAAGAAAACCTATACATTCCTTTATTTAAATATACCCTTTAAAAATGCCTATCCTTGTAAGGTGATTTTACATTATATAAATTTGCCAGTAAGTAGGCTTTCAGTTGGTCATATTCAGTACAGGACAACCTTTAAAGCTCTATAATCTCTGTTTTTCCACTTGAGCTGCAGAATTCTTAAAGGGCAAGAAGCCAGATCAGTTTAGCCTCTTGCCTTTGAAACCATGTTTGCAATAACCATGGGTTATTGTAGAGCTGCTTCTGGTCTGCGTGACCTTTCCCCCAGTAAGCCTTATTTCCACGAACAGAAACTAGATGCCTGAGAGTTGACTCATGGAAAGTTATTGCTGCTCAACAGCAGTGACCCTTCACCTACTAAACTTCCCCAAGTTCACTCCACTGCTCAGGAAGCAGCCCAGGCTGTGACCTCTCACCCACTTAGCCACTACCAGCTTAGCCTCTGCAAGACAGGCTGTTTCTTCCTCCCAACACAATGTTGATGAAAACCGTACATGGCAGACTTTAACTCTATTTTTAACTCTATTTAACTCTATTTTTGTTTTAAAACAAGTAATACAAACTGTAAACCAGTGTCCTTTTGTTATAACACAGTGTATTTTGAGGAGCCAACTTGTCGAAAGGAGAGATGAGAGAAGCCTAGTGCTAAAGGGGTAGATGAAAGAACAAAGCTGGGGAACCCCAAAACCTTTCCCCTTTGTACATCTTCTGATTTAGCACTGACAGTTGAAATACAGCCAAGACCCTTTCAAAAGAAAGGACATAAACATGTTTCTCAAACTCAGCATTGTTGGATCCTCAAGTTTATTTTCAAAATGAGAGGACTAAAAGGGGAAAGGAGTGTGAATAGTGTGATTACTGTTGTAGACAAAAGGCAGTCTAGTTTTCTCTCCGGCAAAGGCTGGCCAATAGTCTACATGTGAAAAGACACCAGGAAAGATCAATATCACTGAAGAAACAAGCCACTGAGTTTGCAGCATCTGTTTGGTTTGTTTTCTAACTTGGTTTCACACAGTTGCCCAGCCTTTGCAAGAGTACAAGTAGACATTCTTAGTTCTAAAGTGCTAGAAAGGCTAAAGATTTTCAAAGTCTTAGAATTCTTAAGCCTTGAAAAAGTGTGACAAAGATTTCTCTTTAAACTGAGATTTAGAAACTGGATTTCCAACTAACTATGTGACTTAAATGATTTAACCCCTGTGCCTCAGTTTTCCCTCTGCCAGTTGAAGTGTTGGATTAAATGAATAGTTTCATGTTTGCCATTGACAATCTCACCAACAGGCAGTTCTTCCAAATGGAGTGGGGAGGGTGGAGGCAGGAATCTTGCTGCAGGCTGGAACACAGGAGGCTGCTTGGACCACCAGCCCAGGAATAGTAAATGGGTTGCACCTCCCAAACTTGATTCACTGATGGAACTCTCCAGAGTGCTATGTTCATAAGAATCCTGAGGCCAAACTAGAGTAAATGGGAAAGTAAATTATTAAGTGTGTCAGCCACCAGTTGGAGAGGGAGAGAATAACCATTTGCACATGTACTGGCTTTAACCAGAATTTACAAACAGAAAATTTTAGTCTGACATCTGGACAGCTGTCTATTTACTGTCAAATACGAGATATGCAATGCCTTGCATGCATTAAGAGCTCAGTACACATGAATTGATTGAATTAGCCAGTTTTTAAGAATTATTTTTCTAACTGATTGAATTTTCCCATTTTTGTCTGGATATTCAGTACCATGTTGATACATTTTCTTTCTTTTTTAATATATTTTTATTGACGTATATCATTCATACATGAACATACATAAACAAGTTCATAGTAAAAGTTGTGAACTTACAAAATAAACATGCATAACATCATACAGGGGTCCCCTACATCACCCCTCCACCAACACCTTGCATTGTTGTGAGACATTTGTTACAAACCATGCAAGAGCATCGTCAAAATATTACTACTAACTATATCCCTATCTTACAGTTGGTGTATTTTCCCCCATTTTGACCACCCACTGCACTAGGCTAAGCAAAGAGATCATATGATCTCTTATTTGTCTCCCAGATGACCTGGTACCTAATCTGAAACACTGGAAAAAGGATGTCTAAGGTCACCAGCCACCAGCTAGTTCTATACAAACCAAGGCTGAACTTTGGGAAAACCTGGGGTTTTATAAGGAAGAAAATTCTGTTTTGACTGTATGTATGGGAGAGGGGAGCGGAAGAAGAAATGTCCTGTTTGGTGATAATCTCAGGAAATTTCAGCAATGATCAGCAATCAAAGGAAAACAACAAGCCACCACAATGGAAAAAAAAAATCAGTTGGCAGTGGATCAGTATCAATCCAAAGAAGACAATGATCAGGAATGATAAGGGAGAGAAAGAGCTAGTTGCTTGTCTCCCAGGTGCTGTGTCCCCGGAGCCTCTTGGTGTGTTTGAGGGAATTGGAAACAGAAGGCAGAAGAGCTGCCAACCTGGTTCTCTGTCCTAAGTCTGCCTTCCTATTCGTTCAAAAACCTATTTTTAACTGATATTTGCCAAATTCTTCTGCCTGTTCCCTTACTACAAATATTTACATTTCATCTTTTGAAATATCATTTATCTTCCTTATAATTAAGAAGTAAATTTTTCATTTTTTAAAATTTGGAAAAGCACACAAAAAGGAAACAAAAGTACTGATTCATTGTTATCAGATTCACAAAACCCCTGTAAGGTTTCTGTGATTCATCCAATAATCCCAAGTTACGGCTCATCTAGCTGTTGTCAACTCCTCACCAACTCTTCTCTCCTCTTCACCCGCATAACCAGGGAATCTCTTCTAGTTTGAGAGGTGATAGTGAGAACCTTGATGTGTGAATTACTATATAATCCATATGCTCCAAATCCCTTAAAAGTCTAGGCTTTGAAAGTTAAAAAAAAAAAAAAAGTCATTTTCTTCACTGAGACCACAGGAAGATAATGTGAGAGTTTGAGATTATTTATAAATCACAAAAAGAGAAAGATTATGTTTGTAAACTATTCTGTTCATCTGGGTGTGATACCCTTTGATTGTATTTAATTCAATGATGGGTCTCTGATTAAATTTACTTGATAAAATCCATTTAGGGCTTCTGATTAGACTATGTCAGTAAGGCATAACTCAGGTTGAGTCTCTGCCCCCTTGGTGGGCTGATATAAACCACCATTCACTCAAGAAGACACATTGGAAGAGAAAGAGCTCTGTTATTTTTGATCCTGGGGCCCCAGATAAAGATGAGCCATTCACCTGATAGTTTGCAGCTGACCTTGGGAAGATAGCTAAGATTGATATAGAAAGTCCAGAAAGAAACGAGTCCTATGCCAGGAGAGAGAGGAAGACCTGAGAGACAAGCGCTATGCCAGCCTGCAGCTGAGAGAAAGGAAGCCCAGTGGTAAGGCTGAACCCTTGCAGAGACCAGCAACCATCTTGCTTCAACATCGGGGCAACTGACTTTGCTGAGAAAGCAACCTTGAATTGTACTCTTTAGGGCCTTGTAATTGTAAGCTTTTACCCCAAATAAAAACCCTTTATAAAGTCAATAGAGTTTTGGTACTCTGAATCAGCAACACTTTGGCAGACTAATACAGATAGCATAAACAGAAATGGTTGCGTGGGGGATTTAGCCTGACCTGAGACAACCTCATAGAGTCCGGCAGCCCATGTGGCACAGGCACAATCGATGGGCCCTCAGGTAAATGGAGAATTGGAGCATGGTTCAGTATGTTTCAGGGGCAGCAGAATGAAATGCTAGTGCAGCCAGAGGCCACATAGAAGCCAGAAGCCAGAGAGAAGAAGAGAGAGAAAGCAGAAGCAAGGGAGAGTGAGAGCCAAACCCAAATAGAACTTTCAGATGGGAATGAGAAATGCTGGAGCAGCAACTCGTGTGAACCTACAATCTAGGAGCAGATTTAACAGGAAACATCTCAGTGGAGCCAGTATGGCCAGATGACACTAAGCACTAGCTATCTACCTATCCTGATATTTTAGGACTACCTTAGCTTCTGGAAACATAGATGCAACCCTGGGGTCACTAACCAAAGAGACTTATAATGGACATTAACCTGACTCACAGAAAAGGAAAAGAAAAGAAAATGTCAATACTTGCACACTTGGAATTTGTGGAATGAGATTTGTACCCACTCTAGATATTTAATTATTTAACTAGGGTTGGTTTGCCAAGTGTGTGAGACAGAGGAAGACAGTTAAGGTTTTCCCAAGAAAGCAATTAGAGTGTTTGACCATGGAATCTGCATTAGATAAGAGAGGAAGAGAAAGGCATAATGGGAATGACAGAAAGTGAAATGGAAGTCTCAGTGATGTATATAAGAGCTATGACGTGATCATGGCAATGGGCAGCTGAGGTGTACTGTAAACAGATATTGACAAGGTGAAGAGGTTGAGGAGGTGAGAGGTGAAAGTGCCAGACAGATCATTCACAGGGGTGTTAACATCAACAGGAATGATGACAGGATTCATCCTGGAAAGGAAGACAGTGGCCAGGAGCTATAAATGGCAGCAACAAAGAGGTGGTGGGTGCTATGGTCTGATGCCTCTTCTTCAAGGAATATGTGATATATATTTTTAATTTAATAGATTTTTTTAGAGCAGTGGTAAATTTTCAGAAAAATTGAGTAGAAAGTACAGAGAGTTCCTTAGAGCGCCCTCCTGACCCCAACACAGTTTCCCCTATTATTAACATCTTGTATTAGCTTGTTACATTTGTTACAATTGATGAACCAATATTGATACATGATTATTAACTGAAGTCCATAGTTAAGGTTCACTTTTGTGTTGTAAAGTTCTCTGGGTTTTGACAAATGCATAATGTCATATATGCATCATTACAGTATCACACAGAAAAGTTTCATTGCCTTAAAAATGCCCTGTGTTCTACCTAGTCTTCCCTTCTCCTCTCTCTCCCTGAGCCCCTGGCAACCACTGATTCTTATACTGTCTCTATAGTTTTTCCTTTTCCAGAATGTCCAATAGTGGTAACCATGCAGTATGTGGCCTTTTCAGACTTCTTTCACTTACCAATATGCATTTAATTTTCCTCCATGTCTTTTCATGGCTTGATAATGCATTCCTTTTTTATTATTGAATAATATTCCATTGTATGGATGTACCACAGACATCTTGGTTACTCCCAGTTTTTTGTAATTATGAATAAAACTACTATAAACATTCATGTGCAGGATTTTGTGCAGATATGAGTTTTCAACTCATTTCAGTAAATACCTAGAAGCATGATTGCTCGATTGTATGGTAAGCTTATGTGACAATTTCATATTATTTATGAATTCCAAAAAGAGATATTGATTATGTTTGTAACCAATCAGCTCCTCTGGGCATGATACCCTTTAATTGCATTAGATTCAGTTGAGATGCCTTTGATCAATTATGTTAAGATTAGGGCTTTGATTTGATCAGCCATTAAGGCATGCAGGATTGATTCCCCACTTCCTTGGTGGGCTATCTAAAGGGAAAATCAATCAAGAAGTCAAGAGAAGTAGATACACAGAAAAAGACATGGCAGAGGAGAGAACTTGGTTTTGATGCTGGAGCCCTGGGGAAAAATGAACCATTTGCCTGATAGTTTACAGCTGACCTTGTGAAGAGACCAGAGCATCTGAGAAGCCCTCAGAGACAAGCCTTATGCCTGCCTACAGCTGAAATTGGAAGATGCTGGGCCCACGGAGCCTTAAGAGGAAAGAGGAATTCCGAACCCTCACAGACGTCACCCACCATCTTACATCAACAAGCATGGCAACAGACTTTGGGTGAGAAAGTACCTCTTATGGTACTTTGAGTTGGACTCTTTAGGGCCTGGTACCTGTAAGCTTCTACCCCCAGATAAATACGCTTTATAAAAACAACAGATTTCTGGTACTTTGCATCAGCACCCCTTTGGCTGACTAATACAACCTATGTTTAACTTTGTGAGAAACTGCGAAACTGTCTACTGAAGTGAATGTACCATTTTGTATTCTCACTAGCAATGAATGAGAATCTAACATTTGGTATTGTCAATGATTTAGATTTTAGCCATTCTAATGAATGTATAGTAACATCCCATATTACAATAATGTATTGTTTTTGTTTTAATTTGCAATTTCCTTATGACATATGATATTAAGTATCTTTTTATATGCTTATTTGCATCTGTATATCTTCTTTGGTGTTTTAGTTTGCTAAATGCTGTGCGAGCAATATTCCAGAAACTGGTTGGCTTTTATAATGGGAATTTATTAGGTCAAAAGCTTATAGTTCTGAGTCTATGAAAGTGTCCCAATCAAGGCATCATCAAGAAATGCTGTTCCAGAAAGCAGATGTGGCTTTGAGATTGAGATCCCGCCTACCACATGGGAGGTCAGTTCCCAGTGCCTCCTAAAGAAGATAATGAGCTGGTGTGATGGGCAGGTGTGGCAATGTGACGCAACGAGATGATGCAACAAGAAACACAAGAAGAAAAAACATAATGAGAGATACAACAAAGCAGGGAATGGAGGTGGCTCAAACAATTAGGTGCCTCCCTCCCACATCAGAGGTCCCGGGTTCAGTCCCTGGTGCATCCTAAAAAAGAAACAAGGAAGATGAACAGACATAGCAAGTGCAAACAATGAGGGGGTGGGGAGAAATAAATTTTAAAAATTTAAAAGAAATGCAGTTGCAGCTGTGGGCAATCAGGCATGTGGCAGGGTCATCTAAACATGCTTTCTCTCCAAGCTCAGCTATGGGTGATCAGGCGCATGGCAAGGTATAATGGTGGTTCTGGCAGTCTCTGCCATCTCTGCCTTCTCCTCTAGGCTTACTTTCTCCCTGAGCTCAGCTGTGGTGATCAGGCATATCACCCTTGTCTCTCCCCTCTCCTCTGGGCCTCATCTAGTTCAGCCTCATCAGTTCTCAGGGGCCTCTTTCCATGCCTCCATGCTCTACTAATTCCAGCCTCTGGCCTCCGGGACCTCTCTCTCAGCTTCTCAGGGTTTCTCTGTCTCTGCCACTTTTTTCTGTTGACTGCTGTTTTTAGTTAATAAATAAAAAACTAAAAGCAGCAGATAACAGAATAAAGTACTCCAGTAAAACGATTAAGACCTACTCTGGGTCACATAATCTAATCAAAGGCTCTTAACAGGAGTAATTTAATCAAGAGTTCCCATCTTCAATAGGTTTACATGCACAGGAATGGATTAGCTCTAAGGAAATGATCTTTTCTGGGACCCAAAAAAAGCTTCAAAGTGTCACACTTGGTGAAGCATCTGTTTAGATCTTTTGACTATTTTTTAATTGGGTTGTTTTCTTCTTGAGTTTTAAGAGCTCTCTGTATATTTTAGATATTAGTCTTTATCAGATATGTGTTTTTGCAAATATTTCCTCCCATTCTGGTGACTTGTCTTTTTATTGTCTTACCAGTGTCCTTCACAGAGCAGAAGTTTTTAGCTTTAATGAAGTCCAACTTGTCAATTTTTTCTTTCATGAATTGTGCATTTGGTGTTGCATCTAAAAAGTCACTGCCAAACCCAAAGTTGCCTAGATTTTCTTCTAATGTTATACTCTAGTTTCATAATTTCACATTTTACATTTAAGTCTATCATTCATTTTGAGTTAATTTTTGTGAAAGATGGAAGGTTGTTGTCTAGATTCTTTTTCTGCATGTGGATGTCCAGTTGTGCCAACACTATTTGTTGTAAAGACTATCCTTTCTCCATTAAAATGTCATTGTTCCCTTGTCAAAATTCAGTTGTATGGGTATATTTCTAGGCTCTCTATTCTGTTCCATTGGCTCATTTGTCTATTCTTTTGTCAATTCTATGGTGTCTTGATGACTGTAGCTTTCTAGTAAGTCTTGAGGCAGGTCATGTCCATCCTCCGACTGTTCTCCTTCATGGTTGTGCTGGCTATTCTGGATCTTTTGCACTAACATATAAACTTTAGAGTCAGTTTTTCAATATCCAGAAAATAACTTTTTGGAGGGATCTTTGATTTGAGAGGACACAAGAGAAGAAATATTTTGAAACCAGAGGATATGGTGGAGGAGGAAATCATCTCACCCTCAGGCCATGAAATACTTTGGGTTGGGGAAAAAAGCGGTCTACAGTTGAAAGGCTGCCTGAGACGTGGTTTCCTGATATCATAGCAAGAATATGAAGGGATATTCAGAGAAGTTATTGGGGATGAACAGAGTCTGAAGACAGACTCTGAGTTCCAGAAAGCACAATGGAAATATTTGGAAGAAGGGCAAGAAGAATGAGTGACCAGACATGATTGGGGGGTGTATTAGTCAGCCAAAGGGGTGCTGATGCAAAATACCAGAAATCTGTTGGCATTTACAAAAGGGTATTTATTTGGGGTAGAGGCTTACAGTTACCAGGCCATAAAGCAAAAGTTACTTCCCTCACCAAAGTTTGTTGTCACGTGTTGGAGAAAGATGGCTGCTGATGTCTGCCGGGGTTCAGGCTTCTTGGGTTCCTCTCTTCCCAGGGTTCAATTTCTCTCTGGACTTGGCTCTTCTGTTTCCTCCACAAGGTCAGCTCTAGACTCTCTAGGCTTTGCCTCTCTCTACAAGGCCAGCTGTGAACTGTCAGGCAAACAGTTCATCTCTTTTCCCGGGACCTTCTCTCCTTCCTCATGACCAAGCTCCTCTATGTGCTTACTTCCCTGGGCTCTAGCATTAAAACTCAGCATCAGAACTCCAAAATCAAAACTCCAACTAATTCCTCTGCTCTGCCATGTAGTTTTATCTCTGAGTCCTACTGATGTGGCCCAATCAAAGCTCTAATCATAACTTAATCATGCCCAGAGGAACAGACCAATTTATAAGCATAATCCAATATCTATTTTTGGAATTCATAACTATATCAAACTGCCACAGGGTTTTTTTAAAAAAAAATACAATTTAGAGAAGAAACTAGTTAAAGATAGATGAACTGAGAGGGAGAGACTTCAGGTGGTATCTGAGTTAAATCAGGATTTGAATCATGGTGGGACTGATCCAGGCAGACTCTTGAGGTCCAACAATGCAACATGGAGTCCAGAGCATCACTTAGCTGAACCATGTGGAAATAAAGAGTCACTGTTCACTCCTTCACCTAGATGCGTTATGACAGCCTGAGCGAGAGGGATCCCACCAGGAACACAGGCTTAGGGAAGGCCTAGGTGCTTATTATCTCCTGCAGGGCTATGGTGTGATAGACTTGGGGAGAAAAATCTCATAGGGAATATATAGATGCCTCTTTCTTGATTAATAGGAAGTAAGACAGAAGCAGCAGAAGAACAAGGGAATAGAGGTGAGAATGAAGGAAGTAATACAGCAATGGATCTAAGCTGGAGAGGGAGGGAATTGAAAACAGAAGAGGAATGGCATATAGGTAATGAAAGGGGTTGATTAGCGACCCAGAAGATCTTCATGAGTACCAGAACACAGATAGACAGAGAGGGAATGAGTTACAAGGAAAGGCAGGCTACAGTGGATTGGGATCAGAGAAGGGAATCATTAGCACTCATGTTTTCAGACACGAGTTAGTCGTGAGTGATCATCAGGTATGTGATGGGCAGATGAAATACAGTAGGAGTCAAGGTCACTGGGATTAAAGAGTTCAAAGAACTATGAGCACCGAGGATTGGATAATTCAACCACCTGATATATGAAATTGCCTAGGATTATACAGTTC
Source organism: Cabassous unicinctus (assembly GCA_029593785.1). NCBI lineage: Eukaryota > Metazoa > Chordata > Mammalia > Cingulata > Chlamyphoridae > Cabassous > Cabassous unicinctus. The sequence continues at coordinate 38,489 of JAQZBX010010771.1, forward strand.
TCAAGTCCCAGTTATACATTTCAATTCAGTTTCAGGCCAGGATATCCTATGATTGGATCATCATCACCCATTTCACTGCATTTATATCTAGAAAAGTCTCTCTACCTATTCTCCCAATCCTTTGCATTCAAGCAAAGCTCAATCACACTGGATCATTGGAATTGGAAAGGGCTTAGTAAACAATGGCAGTGGTCTAGTTCCTAGCTACCCCAGTCCATTGCTGCTTCATCCCATAATCCCATGAGAGAAAAAAAAACATAAGTTACGGAATGTGTTTCATACACTATTCATTGGAGCAAGAATTATTACTGGCTTCGGTGTTTAAAGCACTAAGCCATGAACCATGGGGAATAAACTGTGGATGCAAAAAGTAAGATGTGAGAACTCATCCTTCCATATGCCAGCAATATCATGATTGAGTGTATAATGTGGTTCCTTTCCAAACTCTCTACATGCTTGTATCAATCAATATTCACATACATAGTTTTTCTTTTGTTCTTTCTCTTTTAAATAAAAAATGAGTCATACTAAATATATATTAGTCTGCAACATGCTTTTTACAATTAAAATATAGAGAACAACTTCCCAAGTCAATATATATGGATGGTTGTCAGTCTGGGTCCTCCAATAAGCAGATGCTAAGACAGGGGAGCAAGAGGTAATTTTGGTAGAAAGAAAATACATTTACCAAAGCAGTAACTGCATACCATGTACTTGCATCCATATTAATCTGCTCAAGTCAAGATACCAAGCCCAGGAGAGGAGCTAGCCATAGGGGCTATTACTTGGTAGACTTCTAGTGGTCTAGAGTCATTTGCAAGTCATTCTCAAGGAATTACCCAGTGTGTGCAAAGGAATTAAATGGAGATATGATGAAAGCACCACTTCTACATCCTTGAGGATAGCACTGATTTCTGTCATTCCCCCTCAGAATGTGCTATTATTTTTTATTTAATATCTTATCTGGGGCCCATTTCAGAGGCTTTCCCCACTCTGACAACTCTAACTCCACAGGTCAATGACCCAATGTGGGGTTATCCCAAATGTCACTGCCAAATGTGTAAATCCCAATTATACATTCAGGGACCACAGAAATGCCTTCTATCTCTGCCCAATGTAGGAATACTCAAATAGGAAATGTTTGCGCCAGAATTCCCTGCTCGGTAGGTTAAGAGATGCCTGTGAAAGATTAAGGGAAGGAAGGAAGCAGTATTGTGTAGGGAAAGTCTTCAGACCATGATGTATATGTGACAACTGTGAAAGGAAAGGGGCAGGGGGAGAATTGGGAAGGAGAATGTGGTAGATTGAATCATGTTCTCCATAAAGACATGTTCAAGTCCTAACCCTGGTCCTATGAGTGTGGACTTATTTGTAAATAGTATCTTCAAAGATCCAATTTAGATGAGGCCAAATAGAATCAAGGTGGGCCTTAATCCAAGATGATGGAGTCCTTAGAAACAAAAGGAAATTTGGATACAAAAGTAAGCTACGAAAGAAGACCAAGGAGACAGATTACCCTGTGAAAGAAGCAGGAGTTAGTTGCCAGCAAGTCACCAACAGAGTGCTACAAACTTCAGAAAAGGTATGGCATGCTGATACTTTGATTCTGGACTTCTAGCCTCCAAAACTGTAAGCCAATAAATCCGTATTATTTAAGCCAACCAGTTTGTCATATTCTGTGATAGTAGTCCTGGCAAACTAAGACCGAAAGCTTCAGACTGCAATGCAAATCTGACAAAGCCTTAGTCAATCCAGTGGGGGCCTCCCAAGCAAATAATTCCCATTAGAGGAGTGCACATTGAGGAGAAATGGCCAGGCCCTAGGTGCTTATCCATTGCTGGGGGAAACCTGGAGTGTGGCTTTGGTTCAAATGCTGTGTGAATCCCAAAGGTGCTGCAGCTGAAGGCTGTCAGCTAACTGCACTACTTGCAACTGAAGTGCAAGCTCTTTCTTGAAGGAGGATTCAGGTGCACACATCCATGGCTGCCACTAAGACCTACTCCATCTTTTAAATTGGCTGCATAGTGTTTTTAGTGCACTGATGTGTCATCATTTATTTATCCATTTCCCTATGGGCAGACAAATAGTTTGTTTTCAAATTTTTGTTCTTACAGATAATACTGCAACCAACAATCTTGTATATATATCTTTATGCTCTCTGATGGTATAACTGTATAATAGGTTTGTAGCACTGGAATGGCTGTGAAATGGGGTACCTATCCTTAAAGTTTTTTTAGATCCTGCCAATTGCTCTCCAAAGATTTTTTACTGATTTTATACTTGCACAAATAGTAGAGTGTTCATTTCCCCATATCCTGACATCATGAGATGTTATCAGTCTATTTTTTTCCAATCTAATGGTAGAACAACAATGCTTCATTATCTTATTAATTTTAATCTTCCTAATCATTCATTAGTGTGAGCATATGTTTGTATTTTATTACCCCTTTTTTGTTTTCTTTTGCTCATCTTTCCTTAGTTTTATAAAAGCAAACATCAAAAAAACTGGGAAATTTCTTGGGTAAAAAAAGAAATGATGAGCCTATATTTGGATCTGAGGCAAAAATTCTTCTTGTCTTTCTATAATAAATTAAGAGGTGTTAGCTTCAGGATTCATTTACTTTTTTTCTGATACAATTGGACCAACCAGTGCACAAAGGAGAATGAAACAGTTTTTCTTGGTGTTGCTTTAGTGAGAGGAAAAATTGGGGCCTTTATGAGTATAAGGAGGTCAAGAATGAAATCGAGGGTTTCTCCAAAAGAAAGTATTGTTTAGGAGGAAAAAATGAGATAAAATTGCATGCTAATAGAAGAGGGGAGGCCTGTATAATGAAAGAATGCTGAGAATCTCACACATCTATCTTTACTCCTCAGCAATGGCTTAATGGCCTTTGAGTTTTGATCTTCCCTTTACCAGTACTTCACCAGTTGTTTCTCATTAACACAGTTTCCCTGTTTTTGTTTTCTAGCTGCTAAAACAAATACTATACAATGGGTTGGCTTAAACTATGGGAACTTATTGGCTTGGATTTGAGGCTAGGAGAAGGCCAAAATTGAGGCTTTAGCAAAGCAATGCTATCTGTTTGAAGACTGTGGCATTCTAGGGCTGGCTGCCAGCAATCCTTGATTCTTCACTTTTCTGTCCCAAGGCAATGCACATTGTGGCTTCTTCTCCTTTCTCTTCAGGGTTCTGTTGACTTGGAGCTTCTGGCTGCTCTCTGCGTCTTTCCTCTTTTTTTGTCCAATTTCCTTTGTATATAAGGACTTCCACCATGTTGGATTAAGGATGCCCCTCATTCAGTTTAGGTACAGCTTAACTAATAACATCTTCAGAGGTTCTATTTACAAATGGGTTCACAACCACAGGGCCACAGGTTGAGATCTTGTATTAGTCAGGATTCACTAGGGAAAAAGGTCCAATAGGAAATATATATATATTTTATATATATATATAAAATGTAGATATTATGATATTTTAATTAAAATTGTCTCAAGGAACTGTGGGATGAACAAGTCCAAATCCCATAGGCCAGTCTGCAAACTAAGAATTCCGATGAAGGTTTTTGATGAATTTCCCAGGAGAAGCTGGATGGCTGAAGAAGAAATGGAAAGTTTCTCTTCTGACTGCTGAAATCCTTTGAAAGCCTTCAGCTGATTGGATGAGACTTCTCTCATTGTTGAAGGGAATATCCTCAGTTGATTGTAGATATAATCAGCCATAGATACAATTAACTTACTGATGATTCAAGTCCAGGAAACATCCTCACATTAACAATCAGGCCAGTGCTTGCTTGACCAAACATCTGGACACCATAACCTGGTTGACACATGAACTTAACCTTCATAGGCCTGAATATGTCTTTTCAGACATGTTCCTTTTGTAAAGAAGACATGATTCAATTCCCTAAAGTCTCCAAACAAACTCATCATCCGTGCTCCCCCTCTTTAATCAACCCATCTTCTCCTTTTGACTCTTGAATTCTCTATTTCTATTAATAGAATCATCCCTTTCTCAAGTACAGACTTAGAACATCAGAGAACTCTCTTTTATTTTTCTTTTCCCTCTAGAGTTGGCAAAGCCTGGAAATTCAACCATCAGAATGACTCTTTTCGTTGTTTTCCTCCTTACCCCAAGAACTTACCTCTGTCTGCCTATGAACTTCTAGTCAACGTTTATAATTCAGACATGTCACCTCCTCCAAGAAAGTCTTTCCTGACCTCTTACCCTCCATACACATAACTTATATGTATGCCACAATATTTTTTCAAGATTACTTATACATTTTTCTCCCATTCTTGAAGATGGTGACTATGTCTTTTACATCTTCATGTCTTTATAATAGTGCCTAGTACATAGTGGGTATTCAATAAAGTTTAATTGAATTGGATTATTTAACTGCTAACAACTGCACATCACTCCCGGTTTAAAAGATTTCAATGGTTCCATAATGCCTTCTCCATGGCGCCTTCTCCATGGCCCTCAAACTCTTCATACCAGCATTTAAGGCTTTCACGATAAGGCCCTAATCTCCCATTTCCTCCTCCCTTAGACTACTCTAGACTGCACCTAAACTAAACAAGTCATTACTTCTCCAATATATGCCTAGCTCCTACATCAGTATTTTGCTCATGCTTAGAAATCTTTCCCTACTATCTACCAGTAATTTGCCAAAATGTTGCTCATTTTTCTTAGCTCATCCCAAATGCCAGTTCTCCGAGGAAGCATTCCATGATCGTCAACCTAAGCTCTCCCTCCAACCGCCCCTGACCATCAGTTGTATCACCCGAGCCAGCACCATGACTATCAACATCACCACCACGGCACAGTGATTGGACCTCTCTTATAGATTATCTTACAGTGCACTTAATTAGTTTTTTTTTGCCCTGAGGAAAAAGTGAAGACTCTCGTAAATTAAAAATTAACTCACCATAATTTTCCATCATGCACTATTAGTTTTATCCTTGAAGGCAGATGTATTTGCACCCACCAAGGCCTCAAGTCTAGCCCCTGGCTCCTAGAATCCTCTAAGTTAATGCCAATTGTAAGAAACATCAGAGAACAACTGGTGATATAGGTCTTGCTTCCCCAGTCTCTTCACCAATATGTCTTCACCAGGGTTCCCTTCTCAACTCCTATAGAAGGCTGTTCAATCTGTTTTAAGTGCTATTTTCTCAGAGAGGATTTCCCTGCCCTCCCAAAATAAGGCTGTTTCATCGTATTCATTTTCATTAGAGTCCTTATCCTAATTTACAGTGCATGTTCACTGTCTATGTGTTTTTTTTTTTTTTGTTTTTTTTTTAA